>NQFO01004406.1:0-22066 GCA_003991265.1 Pseudoperonospora humuli | reverse complement strand
GAGCTCGAGGTCCCCCTCTACTTCCACGAACGCCCATAGCCATAATCGCAATGAGGATGACAGGACCGAGGAAGGGCATGACCTTCATCAGGATTTCCTTCAGACCGCGGAACTTGTCCGGCTCTTCCGTGCCATCTAGCCGACGGGAGATGAGCACAAGGTGCCATCCAAATTGGGTCTTGACTTTGTGCACGACCCCGATCTCGCCCTCAAAGGCGACCTGGTCGAACTCGGGCACCATTTGGCCTCGACCGAATGTGCCCAGGTCACCTCCCTTTCTGCTAGATGGACAGTTACTGTGCTCTTTCGCGAGCTGAGCAAACGTGAGGAAGAGGTTGGAGGCCTCGCCCAGCTGCGCCTTGAGGTCGTCTGCCTCGGTCTCCGAGTCCACGAGAATGTGGCTGGCATGCGCCTCGATCGCGATAGGAGCATCCTGCTGGCCCGTAGTCGACACGACGCAGCACAGCAGCAGCGTCGTCAGAAATGCGAAGAACTTGGGCGCCATGGTGGCTCGAATCCTCTCTTTCTGTAAGATTTGGGCTGAAAATTCGATCTGATTGTTTCAGCTGATTTTGACAATTAGCCACATTTTCGCGATATTGCGAAGACCTTTGGTGAAAATGGCAGTATGTGGACGTGCTACCGTACCGATGCGACGGCGAAAGCGCTGCAGATGCGAAACGTTCTGGTAACAGAGGAATAATGGATTCCGTGGTCAAATCATGTTCAAGAAACTGGGATGATGGATTACGTTTGAAAGTTACAGAGCGCGGTCGACAAGAGCATGGAAGAGGTACCGAACGAGAATGAAGCCTAACGATCTCGCTATTTCTTGCTTCTACAACGCACACAACGGATCTACGCAAGCTCGAGCATCAAAGAACGAGTCGAGAGCTACAGCTGGAATCGTTATCGACGTATCGCTATGGACGAAATCGTATCAAAGGAATTTGATGGACGGTAATGCACCATGTCTCTCAGTTTGAGGACAATGTGTCTGGAGAGTGGTGTTTCCGAGAGCAAATTCTTGAAGCGATCTATGGGAGCAAAGTACGACTACACTAGTCGTGTCATTACGAACCAAGCAGCGGGCGATGGACACAGCGCATCAGTTTTCCTATTTTATTACAGAGGACGAGAAGAAATTGAACAGGAAACTTTTCGAAGGTCACGTACTTTTTTCTGAATACGTGCCAGACGTCGTCGTCGAGTAAGATGTCAAGATGCGGGCGATTTGTACTGCTGTAAAAGTAGCTATTTCTCCGCAACAGCAGATTCACGCCTCCAAAGCGTCGCAAGAACCGTGATATTATGCAAATGACTTCGCGTGAGTACCGTCATATGGCTGTACCCAACCGATCTCGTGCGTGGATTGAGGGTCAGAAGAAACGACACTTAGAGTACGAGAGGCTACTTGCTGCGAACAGCTGCAGTACTTCTGGAGCAACACACACGAAGTTTTTGCTACAATTCTGCACGGACCTGTCGTTTGTCAAGTAGAACTTCCTTTGAAAGCGTATAGCTTTGACGGTGGTTGAGAAGACATGTATGGCATACGGAGACTAGAGTCGGCGATGCTCGTTGCCATGAGCACTGACTGGCAAGTACGCTAGATATAAATGATTAGAGTATATTATTAAAAGAAGGATCAAAAATTTCATACTGTGGACTACTAATCAGTCTCTATGATGATAAAGACGCCGTCGGCAGAAGAAGTGGTGGGTCTGGCGAGTGCTGCCACAGGCCCTGACGAAACCTTGGATTCGCCCATGCAGCACTTGTTGATACAGCTCCAAGAACGACGCGTAGCTCAAAGTCCCCATCCAAATACTGGCGCTGCCAGTAATTCTTCAGTAGCCAAATGCAAAAAGTCCGCCAAGCTTAAACGTGAATATCCCACGTCAAACGTCATTGAGCTGATGCCATCATCGGCAACTATAACGAAAACTGAACCTGTTGCACTGGAAAGTGCAACTAGCTCTTCGATATATGAAGTTGGTCTACCCGTTTCACCCTCAGTCCGAGCTTCGACCTCGACTACGATCACAAAACGGAGAAGTATTCCATTGAGTATGAAAAAAGAAGCAATCGAATGGATCATGGGTCCTGGAAAAGGAATCCCATCACGAGCGGAGAAACATTTTGATTGGGGTGTAAGCGCGTCTTCGTTTCGCAAGTGGTGGAACAATCGAGAAAAGATTATGAAAGACTCGGGCAGCAAGAAACGCATCAGCGGTGGAGGACGGAAACCGTATTTAGACGATTCAGAGGAGCGATTGCTGGTCGTATTGATCCAAGAACGAGCGAAGAAGGATCGAGTGACGAGGAAATGGATCGCCAAGACGGCGCAGCACATGTTCCGACGCTCGAACACGAGCTTTAAAGCTTCGGAGAATTGGGTCGGAAAGTTTATTCGACGCAATGGACTGACGCTCAAGCGAAGCTGCGTCGCATATGAGCCACTACAAGCGAGTTTAGAGCGGTAGCAACACCAGACTGCACAAATCACTACCTCTCCACGTACGCTGCCTGCTACTTATATTGATTCTGCTTGTGAAGATATAAGTTCGTGTTGAAGGTTGATATTGGGTTATGTTCGTGATGTTTTTGCAGTGTGGCTGTGCACTTGACAGCGAAGCAGGAGGAGATATATGTAAAGCACGTGGCTTTTGAAGTCGTGAATGCGACTCAAAAGACGATTTTTATGGGACTTGTTTGACGTTGCCGACGGTATCGACGTTTGTCCTCTCTATTTCGTTGTTTAGCGACTCGTAGTGCAGGCGTCATTATGATGGAATGGTAACAACATGCGTCTTTAATGAGTTTCTCTTCCGCGGCGTCGAAAATGCAAAGCAACTAGCACTAGGACGTCGTGGCTAGTGCAGGCTTGCTAGCTAAGCTGCTTCCCAGTCGGTGACTTGAGTTGATGAAGGCGTATCGCCACTTTCATGGCCGAGAGGTCTTGACGTTGTGGTGATGACAAAGTCGTATGTAGTATCTAGCCTTCTAGAGCCGATCGTCGAAAGTGATGATCTGGATACGTCAATTCGTGCATTGCGATTCAGTAGCTGTTATTGCACTTTTTGAAGTATATGTTGGGCATTTCTGTAGTGGCATTCGTCGACAGCTTTGGGTCAAAGCCTGTAATAGTCTTACGGCGAAAGATCGAGAATTGTCGTATACGGACCACAGCGCTCAGCATAATTTGCTAAGGAGTTGCAGTTGCTGCTGGATCCATTTACAGCAAAGGTAAAAGCTGCACAAGTACGCGGAACGTCATGAGACTAGACCCACATCTACTCCAGGCATTTGACATGTTTGATCTCCATCCAAAGAGCCAAGCCACTCGTGCATTCGATTCATGCTACTTCAAAGTCCTGATGCTAAGGAATGAATCAGCTGTCGCGTATTATCTCGAGTGCATTGTACAACACGACATCGTTATCGACGTTCCTTGTATACAAAATGCTGTTGGGTGTCGATGTTGACCTAGGAAATGGAAGAGCAAGGAGCAGGATGTTCTCGGACGCATGCTGGTCCTCAAACATACCAAAACAGCCATTGTGTCGACAATGGAGTACAGTGTAAAGATTGAAGCGTGCCCTTGCACTTGCGTAAAGCAAACTGATACGTCAGCTCTCGCGCATGTAGTTTGCTCGAGCAAAACTCGGGAACGGAGCCGATAGTGCAGTAGCGCTTCAATTCATTCTATGATCCCTTGACTGAATCTACAAGTGTCACGTTACGGCTTGTGCAGCTCAAAAGACTGTCGTACATCTTCATCTTTGATTTACGTTTCTACTACTGTCATTTTCGTGGATGCTCAGCTCTCATGCGTTTGCTCCGGTACTACCGGTTAGTACTCACAAATAGCATCTATATCAATGCTTCTAATCTAAGATTTTCTAAAATGCAAAACAACCAGATTCGAAGCGCAACTCAAGCACCGTTTATAGCAAACCATTGTTGATGTGTGGCAAGCCAGCTGTCAGAATGAACACGCGACTGCTTTTCTGACCAAGTTGTGCCTACTTAATTACATCCAACCATTCCCCTCCTCTCTGTGCAGCTTCAGCATGCATAATATCAGATAACGTCACCAATGATACTCGTAATTATATGCTGGCTGACTTCTACTAGCGTATCAAGGAGTGAGTCGCCCAGGCGCATCTCTATCGACAACGTCAATCGATAGACGGCAATACGCCTTCGATACAGCTCCATTTAGAGCCGTGTTACGAGCGAGTTCTTCAAGCTGGCTGTGGAAGCAAAGTACGAGCATGCTGGCCACGTCTTTGCGAATCAAGCAACGAGCGATGGATACACTGCACTAGTTCTACTCTCTCAACCAACAACAGAGGATGAAGAAAGATCGAGCAAAATGCTTTCCGAGAGTCTTGTGATTCCTCTTGGATACGAGTCAAACGCTGTCATTGGACTAGAGCTTGAGACGCCAGCGATGTGTTTTTTCAAGTAAAAGCTTTTTGGAAGCGCATAGCTTTCGTGACGGTCGATGCGATGGCGAAGCGCATCATTCCGAGGATGGATAAGAAGATGAGCGTGGCGTAGGGATGTTGGAGATGACGCGATGGCATCAAAGGACATACGTCAAGTCTGATGGTTGAAACAGGCGTTGTAGAAGCGCGCAACGGTCTGGATGAGCAAGTTGAGGACGAGTATGCTCTGCCCACAGTGCCACCAGACGCTTTCGTCTGCTCGAAGCCATGCGAAAACAATGCTGGCTTATAGCGCCAGCTCCTCAGGTGCAGTCCAGAGATGAAGGATGCTACGGAGTGCGGATCCGCAACCATGCAGCGCCCACCACCAAACGCACGTGAACGCAGCCATCAACATGGACGGATCAGAAAAGGGCATATGAAGGACGGATAGTTAATCATCGAGATGAGGAAGTATCCACTTCGGTCAGTCTTGGATACCGATGCCTTACCGTCTGTCAGAGGTTAGGGTCTAGGATACTGTTTTGGCGTGTCTATGACGAATGTCCTGATGCCTCGTCGTACTGATCGGCCTGAAGTCTGAACAAAATCACGTTAAAGGCACCTGTCAAACTTGCTACTGTCAAATGCATCGAAACGGTGCATGTCGATCTTAAGGAGCATTTCGCTACTATGAGTTACCAAAAGGCCACACAGAGATGGAACGCCATACAACTTGATGACCCTTTGGTGCTTGTGGATCTGATACTGCTGGCTGTCCACACGCCACCTGGTACACGCCGATGCTGCTCGCAGTGAATAAGACCAACCCATCTGGACTAATTGTCGTCGGGCTCGGTCCTCGACTTCCACTTCATATCTGCTCTTCCGCCCTGCAAGGTAAACACCAAGCAGAAACACTAACCAAGGTCATGGTTACAGCAGTGCGTTTCCTAGGAGCTTTGCTCATTGCAACGGTCGCGGTCGCTGCAGTGGCGGATGAATATTTCGAGGGCGATGGTACAGCGTACACGCTCGGCCAAGTGAGCAGCGGCAACTGCAACTTCATGTCGGCCATCCCAACTGCGTCCACCCACTTTGTGGCATTGAATCAGGAGCAATGGAATACACACGGCAACTGTGGACGCTGTATTGAGGTGTCGTGCGTTGACAGCAAGTGCACAAATACGAACGAGACGGCGATCGTGCAGGTGCTGGACCGATGCCCTGAGTGTGAACACGGAGCCCTCGACCTATCGCCGACGGTGTATAAGCAGATCACGGGCTTAGACCCCAACCGTCTCACGATGCGCTGGCGATTTGTGGACTGTCCAAATCCAGGCAACGTCAAGGTATGTTTGAAGGAAGGCAGTAATTCCCATTGGATCGCGGTGCAGCCGACCAACTCCCTCGTTGGAGTTAAGAGCGTCACAGTCAACGGTGTCACTCCAACTATGCTAGACGGTGCTTATTACTACGTTACAACCGCTTCTTACGCCGATCTCTCGGCTGTAGAGGTAGCAATCACCTCAGTCAATGGCGACGTGATCTCCGGTACTTACTCGCTCACACCAGGTAAGTGCACGGACACAAACAGTCAGTTCGGCATCAACTCTACTTCGCAGTCGCCGACAATCCCAGCCACGACAGCTGCCCCAATGGCCACCAGTGCGCCACCATCAACCCCAGCTCTGGACCCAAGTGAGGGCTCATATGAGCAAGACACTACGACTGGTCAAAACTCGCAGTCCGACAGTCCTTTGCAGTATAACCCAAAATCTCCTTCCGTCGTGACTGACGCTTTACCGCCTCCAGCGAGCGTATCATGCGCTATGATCGCTACTCCTAGAAGTAGGCGGGCAACTCCGGCGAAGGCCACACCAGTCGTTCCAACAAAGGTCACACCCACAAAGGTCAAACCGGTTAATGTGACGAAGGTCACACCGACTCCCGTTGCCGTGCCGACTCAATTCGGCGACACGACCAAGTGCCGCATGGATGGCGTTTAGTACTGCAATTAGCTTTTGATAGGACAGGGTGCCGGACATTCAGGGCTTCTAGCATACAGCCTGCGCTTCAGGTATCCTCCAGGTTTTTCCTAGGTAAAAACTTTCTCGTAAACACTTTTTTTCTGGTTGTTTGTTCTGCTCTTCTCTGCCTTTCGCGCCAGCATTGATCACCATCTGCTCACAAAGTTTCTATTTGAGAGTAGAGTATCCGCTGAGATTCGAGACTTCCACGCGTCCGTGCTGTGCTCTCTGTGACTGATACACACGGACACTCTCCCACGAAACAGGATTCTTTTCTACAATGCGACGAGTCTTAGAAGTTGACGCTACGCCCGAACAAAGAAGGTCTTGTCGGTGTAGTCGGGGAGAGGGAGATTGTTTTCCAGACATTGGAGCGTGTGGAGGCTGACTAGGTGCCAGACCTCCATCTGGGTCTGTTACAGCGCATAAGTGCTGCGTTGGGTCTCGTGTTGAATGAAGGAGAGGGTCACGACAGATGGCGTCAAGTCGACACGGGACGCTGGAGCAGCCCTTGCCCTGCTTGAAGCATCCTCCTTGGTCGTGCCAGTAGACTTGTTGCTCTGTGGCTTGTGTTTCTTTTGGTGTTGGAGCTCCGTCTCCGTCGTCGTTTGCTCGGCAACAGGTAAGAACTTTATCGCTAGCGAATTTCGCCAAGGCGACTGTGATGAGAGAATGACGAACAACAACGTTCACGAGCTCCCACGTATCCTCCAGATGTTAGCTCCTTGTGCTCTAGTCGACGACTTTAGTGGACAAATGTTTTCACAGAAGTATGGCGTTGACCTTGGCGCGTGTAGCCAATTTCGTGTGGATTAGGCCATTACTGGCTCGAGCTTCATTTCGAGCTATATCAAGTAAGACAGAGAGCTCTTGACGTTAGCAAGCACACTCAGCACTTGGCCAGTTACGCTAACAAAGACTGCCGTGTGTAAGCTCAAGCGGTTGTTGTAGCGAACGAAATAGTCGCCACACGATGCGCTCGGATATCGTAGGCAGTAGTGGCCAGTCCGTGCTGAATGCATTGGTAATCCTTCATGTATACACATCAAACGATGCTACGCATGGACTCGAGCGTCGACTTAAGACCTGGACTGTAAGCAGCACTGATCATAACAAGTGACAACCATAACACTTCCACATAAATTGTAAACGGACACTTATATTGACAAGTAAACGCGGTTGTAAGCTTAAGCCTATCACTTCTATAACATTGAGCGACAACCTTACAGCATCCCAAATGCTTGTCTTCGATCGGAGGAGGGATTCTGCACGTCAAAAGATTCGGCACTTATCATAGATGGCGCTTCCTCGTCACGCACCTTTGCCTGCTGAATTGTCTTTCTCTTGGCGATCACTACCACGACAATGAGCGCTACAACTCCCACACCGCCGAGCGTTGAAAGAACGATGATCAACGAGTCAGTGCTATTCGACGATTCCTTAGACTTTGTGTTCACAGTCATAGCAGGATCGTTAGCAAGTTGGTTGTCGGTAGTCTGCTCTGGATTGTTCGACTGAGTAGACGTGGCAGAAGCAGGCTGGCCAGCGCTCTGCTGGTTGCTCGCTTTGTTTGACGATTGCTGGTTGAGAATGCTGGTCGTGGCCAGACTCTGCTGAGTAATTGGGTTGGTAAGGAGGTCATTGTTACTGAGTGCTGACCCGGTAATCGGTGGAGTAAGGTCAGTAGTATAAGCGTCCTCCGGTGACAACAAATTGGGCACATGAACAGTAGCGGGTAAGTCCTGTTGGATCGGGGAAGTGTCAGGAATTGTCTGATCGCTTTTTGCCGCACCATCATACAGTTTTACATTCGGAAGCTCCGGCGACGACTGAGTAGGATCGTTTAGTGTCGGAGTAAGTGGAGGCAGACCCGGTGTAGGATATGCAGGAGTTGTCGGAACAAACGAGGGCAGACCTGGTGGAGGATATGCAGGAGTTGCCGGAACAAACGACGGTAGCGGCGGCGCAGGGTATGTAGGAGTCATCGGAGTTGTCGGAACAAACGAGGGTAGCGGCGGCGTAGGGATTGTAGGAGTTATCGGAACCAACGAGGGCAGCGGCGGCAAAAAAGATGGCGGCTTTATCGTCGGCAATGGAGCCGGTGACACCGTAGGGTATGTCGGGGGCTCCGTTGGGTATGTTGGGGGCTCCGTTGGGTATGTCGGGGGTTCCGTTGGGTATGTCGGAGGCTCTGTAGGGTATGTCGGAGGCTCCGTTGGATATGTCGGAGGCTCTGTAGGGTATGTCGGAGGCTCTGTAGGGTATGTCGGGGGCTCCGTTGGGTATGTCGGAGGCTCCGTTGGGTATGTCGGGGGNGGGCTCCGTAGGGTATGTCGGGGGTTCCGTAGGGTATGTCGGGGGCTCCGTAGGGTATGTTGGGGGCTCCGTTGGGTATTCTGTAGGAAGCTCCGTTGGGTATTCTGTGGGAGGCTCCGTTGGGTATAATGTAGGAAGCTCCGTTGGGTATTCTGTGGGAGGCTCCGTCGGGTATAATGTAGGAAGCTCCGTAGGGTATTCTGTGGGAGGCTCTGTTGGAAGTTCTGAAGGTGTCGGAGGCTCCGTTGGATATTCTGTGGGAGGCTCCGTCGGAAGTTCTGAAGGTGTCGGAGGCGTCATGGAAGGAGTTGGAGGAGATAATGACGGCGATGGATTGAAACTGGGCGTATCCGGCTGGAACGGGAACTGGCTGGTACCTTCCGTGCACGAGTCGGCCGAAAGTGATACCGTGTCTTCAATCGTGTTGCCGTTCAAATCTGTCGTCGTGATGGTCATACTGGAAAGGTCCGTTTGGGTTTGACCAGCTCCGTCGAGCACATAGTAGTAGGCCGAGTCAAGCATCTTGGTGTCCTTGCCATTAATTTGCAGCTTCGTGACACCTGTCGCAACGTTCGTAGGCTGCACTGCGGTCCAGAAGTTGTTGCTGCCACCCTTCAGACAGTAGTTGACGTTGCTCTGCACAGGACAATCTTTAAATTTCCACTTGACTTTATAGCGCGAAGGTGTCGATCCCGTCAAAGAAAGAAACACCGACGGGGACAAGTCAAGGTCGCCATGTTTGCACTCCGGACAGCGGTCGAGAATCTGCACCGTAACGTTCTTGTTCTGGTCGGCGCATCGGTCGTCGGCACACGATACCTCAACACAACGGCCACAATTCTGAAGACCGCTCCATTGTTCGTTGTTCAGTGCCACGTAGTCTGTCGTGGCAAAGTCAAGAGCCGACATCATGTTACAGTTGCCTGCGCTTGCATGACCCAAAGTATAGGCAGTGCCTTCCCCCGTGAAGTACTCATCGGCAGTGGTCACAGCAAGAGTGAGTGCCGAGGATGCAGTGAGCAAAAGGCGCATCGTTATCGGGAATTTACCGAGAGGTGTGAAGCGTTTGGTTTTCACTTGCTCGATCGATGGTAAAAGCGGGAATGAGTTAAGTTACCAATGTATCTCTTGTCATGCGATCGAGTACACAGAATGTGGGCGTCAGGTCACGAGATCATAGAGTCGACTGCTGTGTGTTGCTTGGCTGGACAGGCCAAACCAGCTGGTAAGACAAATCCATATGGTACACGCTCGTCGATCGCCATTACACAGTAGGAAAGACTTCAAAAGGACTTTGAAAGGACTTCTTATTGACTTGACTATAAAATAGTATGGCAAAAGTGGGATTAGATAAGATAATGTAGAAGAGAGCAAGTGGTTGCGACTCCTTAGTTGGCTCAGCCGAACTGATGCGCAGTCACGACTAGCCATCAGGCTACTTGCGACTGGCAGTTTGGGGTGGACCGCGCTTGCTTGAGAAACATGTGGACAGGACACAGCCATAGGAAGGTGCCATATGGTATTGTCTTTGATATTGGGAAAGGTGTCGCCATGCTCTGGTCATGACTCTACTAGCAGGATTTGACGTAGGAGACAGAAAGTGGCTGACGTCCTTACCAGCGACCAGAAACGCCCTCCTTTTGATTGACGCCATACAAATCTGCGCAGCATCTTTGCGATCTTGCTTGACAGTCGCAACACTTGTGGACACGATGACCGTGAATTTGAAGGCAAACCACGAAATCCACGCCGCGACAGATGCGATTCAATCACCGTCTTCAAGGCAGATGGTGGTCAGCATGTTTTGCTTGACAGCGACCAATCGGTCTGGTAGGTTCAACGGAACTAGAATCATCTCGCTGAACTCTAAGGCCTGTCTTTTTGGTTGCAGCATAAACTTGGCTTTCCCTATCTCTGTGTACGAAGGACTTTAGAGTCCAAGTCTAAAGTCGCTACGATTGTCGACGCCGACAACAGATAGACCGATGTTTTCCACTGGAACTTCCGGTGGAGAGAGCCGAAGAGATTGTCATGTCGTAAGAGGCATTTAATTCTGTAGACACGATGCTGTGATGCCCTACGATTCATCGACGAAGTGTTGACTTCAAATATTCGCGCTTCATTGCTTACGCTAACAAATCGATTTGCTCATGACCATGCTTGGCAAGCCGACGCAGCTACAAATTCACGGTGCAATATTGTCACCACAACCACCGCTGCCAGCCCATTCGTAACTCCTTGCCATCTGCAGCCTTCGTGGGTGTACGGCAACAGCCCAGACCTACCAGCAAGAAGGCACGCTTTTGTCAAGTCCAACACGAATAGGGTGTAGGCACGAGATAAACTTGTGGAGAAGACTTTCCCACCGTCAAACGATGGATTTTACCCTCAAAAAAGTAGTACCTCCGCTTGTTTCTACGTCTGTTCCTACCTACACCTTTCTGCAAAACACCATCAGCGTACTCCACGCTTCAGAAGCGCCAGTCTGGTGATAAATGTGTTCACGTTGCGGTTTTCGTACTTGGCAGTGGTCACTCCGTAGCATTTTCGAGCACTTGACGAACCAGCGCCATCACACCGCGCACGTTCTCTTCTTCGACTGCTTTGCGCTCGCAACATGTCGAACAGAAAAAGCATCTCGTGGCATTACGAGCAAAGCTTGCTCATCCTCAACTTGCTCATGAAAATTAGCACCACGCACTTTTACCACGTTTGCTTCAACCCTTTCATCGGACTTATCATATGTCCTTTGATGCCATCACGTAGACTACAGTCTCCACACGACACGCACGTCCTTTACCCACCGTCGAAATAATGCGCTTCGTCATCGCATCGAGCACCACGCAAGCCATGCACTTTAAAAACAACGTTTACTTGACAAACGACTAGTCCGTGTAGAACTACAGCAAGACCTTTACATTGCTCCAACTACCTCGTGCAGCTCGCGGCCTATAACGGCGGCATCGCTGCAACAAGTCTCTCGTACTCTAAGTGTCGTTTGTTCTGACCCTCGTCCACGCACGAAACCAGTTGGCACATCAGCCATATGATGATACTCGCGCAAAGTCCTTTGTACAATATCACGATTCTTACGACGCTAAGGAGGCGTGAATCTGCTGTTGCGGAGAAAGGACTTCTCTAGCAGCAGCACAAAACGCCCGTTTTCCGAGATCTAGCTCAGCCACGACATCTGGCACGCATCCCAAAGGAAGCACGTGATACTCGGAAAGTTTCTGGCTTGATCCCTTCTCGTTCTTTGTCTTTGAAATGGATACACCGTATCCGTCGCTCTTGCAAAAAGACGACTGACCAGCATGCTCCACGGACTGCCACTTTTGAAAACATATGGCCTCAAACTGAGAGGCATCGAAGGCATGACGTATTGCGATCCATTGATTCTCCTGGTATGACTTCTTCCATAGCGATACACCTCAATGGCTCCAGCTGTAGCCCTCAACTCATCCCTTGATGCGCAAACTTGCATAAGTCCGTTGATTTTGATGTGTGTACGTCGCAAAAGCAGGAAACAGAAAGATCACCCGAGTTTCACTCTCGTTCGGTACCTCTTCCATGCTCTTCATGACCGCGCTCTGAAACTTCTTTAATCAATTGGACGTAATCCGCCATGCCATTTTCTTGAATATGGTTGCCCACAGAATCCACTGTTCACACGTCTCGCGTCTGCAGCGGTTCTATCAGATCCGTCTCGTCTATACGGCAGCACGCTCGCATGATCGCTTTCACGAGGCTTCTCTTCTCCTTTCTTTGATCGCTATCAAGCCCAGCACGTAGGCGCGAAAGCGTTCAAAGAAGTGCTCGTGAATATCGCGCCAGCGCTGAATGCCATCTGCTCACGAATTTCTTATTTGAGGGTAGAGCCTTCAGCAATATCAGAAAATTTCTCTTGGCGAATCGAAGTCCACGACTTGATCTTCTGTGCAATAAAAGGCGTCCGAGGAGTTGCCGCCACGGCCAACGACAGTGGTCAAAGATGATATGATCAGTATGCTTCGAAGACGGGAGTCGTTCTCGAGACATCGAAGGGCGCGAAGGTCACACTTCCGTCTGGATCTATTTCATGGCATGAATACTGCGTCGGATCTCGTCTTGGAGAAGAGGGTTCACGGCAGATCGTATTGGCGATGTTACTCTACCGCTTCCCCTTCTACGTTCTCCACGAAGACTTCTGTGTGTGTGTGTGTCTCTCTCTCTCTCTCTCTCTCTCTCTCTCTGTGTTTGTGTGTTTGTGTGTGGAGTTTCATCATTGTCAGCTTCAGTGAAACTTGGCTCAGCTCTTCAATACACGCATTTGAACAGCGGAACGATGTCTTCTGACTCTGTGTAGGTCAGGTCGCCCACTTGTCCGAAAACTCGTAAATACTCTTGTGCTCGCTATGCGTATGACGGCGCAAACACAGGAGTAGTCGCCCCCCCCTCTTTGAGCAATCAAGTCGGTTTCACAAAAATTTGTTATTTAGTCCCAAGAGTCCTTCAATGTCTTCGTCAACCTCTTCAAATGAAGAAATGATCTTACGCTACAAGAAAGCAAGTGAGAATGTTTGTATGTGGCACCAGAAGACTTCGGACGTCTGTGACTCGCCTCGTTCCTGCTACGAATGTCTAAATTCTTCGCCCCGCGACTGCGTCGTCACCAGTGCAGGACTGTGCACGACCATGGACGAATACGTGTGGCAGGCAGACTACCGCCTCAACCCCAGCAATGACGCATTTCACTACTTTCCATCGACCAACACTACTTACTGCGAGGACAGTGATCCCGTGTGCGTCGCGTGCAAGGCTAACCGTTTCGTCAAATCAGTCTCAGGCATGATGGAGCCGTCGCAGTTCTGCGTGGGCACCAACAGCTGTGTATGTGTCGGCTACTGTGAGTCACCCCTGTATGTGAACAACGTCGTGAGCGCTCACTGTGCAAAAGCAAGCGCTTCAACTCCAGCGACTATCATAGGCGACGTCGTTGCCATTGTCATTCTATGCTCAGTCATTTCTGTGATAGTTTATCTGTGGTGGCGACGACGTCTTCGTAAACGTCGACCAGTGCGTGAGGAGGTCCACGATGATCGACCGCTGAACAATGGCCCTCTGCTGCCGCTCGTGGGCTGGAAGAAATACCGCGCTGACCTGATGGCGAACCAGACGCCGATTGTAGGTGTAAATGGAAGCGAAGGGTACGAAGCTACAGCAGTGACTCCCGACACTGTAAGCTACAACGACAACGAACATACAACACCGCTCACAAATTTACAGATCGCGGCACTGACAATCGAGTTTGAGGATCCGCAGCACCCTTTCACTGCTGTAACGCGCACAGGTCGACGTCGAGCAACCATGGACAACATTAATGTGGTACGACCTCGACCGAGTCACCTCGGAAGCAATAATGACAATGAAGCTGACGACGATGAGAGGGACTCGCGAATGACGCCGTATGCCATACTGGGGGAGCGCATGTCGTAGTACATCAAGCACAAGTACTTGACTGTGAAGCATGACACATATTGCGTGTAGCTCATATATTCAGCGCGTAAGCCTTGTCGGGTGTAGCTTGATGTGTGTGAGATCTATCAGAGGCAGATCCTTCACTGTCCACACACTTTAACGTGGCGCTTTCCGGCGGCCGCTAGCTTGAGAATCCGACTCGGATATCTCCAAATTGACTACGACCACCATCAGCGTAAGTATCAAGCTAGCCTTACACATGTTTTTGGCTATGACCTATGACCATCAGAGAAGGGAGCAGCAACAAGAGTCGTCAAATAGGTATAACGATGCGTACTAAACTAACAACTGACTATTTATCGCGTGTGTTGCTTGTGTGAATAGCAAACTTGCATCGGGATGAATGAAAAAATGTGTAGCTAGTGATGCCAATCGACTTCCTGGTAATGCGACACACTGTTGCGCCAGCCAGTCGTCAGCGCTGTCGAGTGACGAAAACTGTGTGCGTGTAGATACTTGAAGACGATTCGAGCAATCTTCTAGCGCTCCGTATCCACTGTGACGTTCTCTTCTCTCCATCTGTACTTTGGCTCGTCCTCGACTTTTCCATGGAAACCACTGTCGTGTGCTTTTACAACGCCTGTTTGAACCTTTTCGCCGGACTGAACGCATGCTCTTTGATGCCTTTGCGTCTGCATGCGTGGCACGTTGATTGACTCGCCATCTGAACAATGTGCTTCACTATTGCGTCAATTGCTACGCGAGTCAGAAAACGTTTTACTTGAGAAATGGCTAAATAGCAGCAAGAACTTTGCGTGGTCTCACAGAAGTAGCGCAACCGCTCCAGATGTCTCGTGTAAGTTATGCTCTGGATGCCATTTCTTCAGACGTTTATTGCA
The DNA here is from genome assembly GCA_003991265.1 of Pseudoperonospora humuli. NCBI lineage: Eukaryota > Oomycota > Peronosporomycetes > Peronosporales > Peronosporaceae > Pseudoperonospora > Pseudoperonospora humuli. The sequence continues at coordinate 6,928 of NQFO01004406.1, read as the reverse complement.
CGCACAGAATCAACCATATGACGGCACTTTCGCGTGAAGCCACTTGCACGATGTCACGATACCCAGGAGGCGTGAGTCTGCAAATCCAGCGCGGGCGCTCGCTCTTCTTTTCGCGCTGACTTCCACGGCATTGTTGATGGCGCGGCTCATGTCGCTGCCTCTTTTGTTGTGGCCACGTAGAGCCGTACACAGCGCCCGTAGACGTACAGAATCTGGCTCAACGATGACATGTCCAAAAGGAAATACTTGACCCCTCGAAAAGCTTTTTGTTTGATCTCTTCTCGTCCTCTGTCTATAGCTGACATAGTAGAACTGACGCGCTGTCTCCGCGTCAGCTTTGCAAAGACGCGACTAGTAGACTTGTACTTTGCTTCCCGACAGCTTCAAGAGCTCGCTCCAGATATATTGCCTCAAACTGAGCGATATGGAAGGCGTGACACATTGCCGTTCGTTAATTCTCCTGGTATGATTTCGTCCATAGCGATCCGCCTCAATGGCTCCAGTTGTAGCCCTCGACTCACCCCTTGATGCGCAAACTTGCATAAATGCATTGATTTTGATGAGAGATTACCCGAGTTTCCTTTTCTTTCGGTACCTCTTCCATGCTCCTCATGACCGCGCTCTGAAACTTCTTCAGTCAGTTGGGCGTAATCTGCCATACCATTTCCTTGAATATGGCTGCTCACGGAATCCATTATGCACTTTACTCAGTACTGTCGTATATGATAACGTATTGCACCTGCAGCGCATTCATCCATCTCGCCAGTACGGTAGCACGCCTGCATGCATCATTGCTTCAACGAGGTTTTTCTTTGGAACTCTCCCAACGTAGTCTGGACGCACACTCGAAGGTGTATAAAGAAGTACTCGTATATCGCCACGCTAACGTTGACCATCATCTGCTTGCAGAGTATTTAGTGACATTCCAACCTTCCTTGACTCCGTGTTGTGCTCAATTGTCTTCCATAACTCGACGTTTTTGCAATGAGATGCATCTGAAAAACTGTTATCAAGCCCAAGGAAGAGTGATCGAAGAAGATCTTGTCAGTGTAGTTGAGAGGGGGGGAGTGCGTGTGAAGATTATTGAAATACCAAGTCTCCATCTGATCGCTGAAGAGGCCCCTTCTAGAACGCAATTTTTATTGCTCGTACCCAGAGACTTCGCTCTCTCTGTCTATTCATATTCTGTGGCGTAATCTTCTTTGACAGTTTGCACTACCAATCACTATCAGCTCCCAGCAAATTCTAGCTTGGTACGATAGTCGTCCAATGAGCAAGCTTACCACTGCACCCTTTCGTCGGTTCACAACCTTGAACTTGAACATTGACACGATTGCGCACCAGTCCTACGCCCTTACGTTTTCCCCGCTTCGGTTCAAAGTGCAGGTTGGAGAGAAAGGATGTTCACAAAGGGCTCCACTGCAGTCACGTGTAGTGCAACATGGACTATTATAATCGCGATGTGAGCATGGTCGTCAATAACTTGGCGCTGCTCTTGAGCGAGGTCCACCATCCCGACTTTTGCAGGGACATAACATAGCCTCATCACCAATTTGTGGACAGGTTAGACATGATCGTTTTCTCCTCAATAATCATATGCCGTCATTTTCCTCGGTATTTACTGAATATTTCCTGTTGAAGGTCGTTTAAAAATCCATCAATGCCTTCATGATCAGGCAAGATGGGCCCCTGGAATGATCTCACTCTCACTTCTACCCAGCCGTCGAAAATGAGCAATGCCAGTGCAGGCAGCAGCACGGACGTTGGCGTCAACACGACGAACTCAAACTCGTCCTTAGTGGACGCGAATGTTCCCAAGAAAGAGGTCTCGAACTCGTCTGCAGTGGACGCGGATATTCCCAAGAAAGAGGTCTCGAACGACGGAGATTCGTGCACTTGGTACTCTGGCGCTGTTTGCTCGCGCCCTCGCTCGTGCTTCGACTGTCTAAACGTCATCATCCCTGGTCATGACGTGGGTGAAAATCGAGAGTTTCCCTACGTTTATTGCGTGGTAGACGTCACTGACTCCTTTTGTTTTTCTTTTGCTTGATGCAGTGCGCTATCAGTCCCTATGGCGAGTGCATGAGCTCTTACATGGTACCAAGTGTAGGAGGATACTCCATGAACAACTTCACCTATTGCCCGCTTGATGACTCGGTGTGTACAGCCTGTCGGGCGAATTGGACCCGTAACTATATGGCGGGGATCCACGTCTCTCTTATCGACAATTGTGTGGGTCAATCGGGCTGCGTATGTCTCGCATCGTGCGAAGTGCCCGACTATGACAACAGAATTGTAAAGGATTGGTGTATCCCGACGCTCAGTGGCTCGCAATTCCGGTTGGTAACGGGGCTTGTAGCGGGGACCATTGCGCTCGTGGTGGTGGCATCAATTATCACCAAGCGCCAACTCGCTCGTCATCGGCGACAAGATGCGGAAAATCGAGAGGCGCGACTTGCAGCTCGTGCAACTCTACGTGGATCGCGGCGACCGTCAGCTTCGGCTCATTTGCCGCAATTGAGCTTGTCGGGCTGGGCAAATATGCGTGAGAAGCTGATTTCCAGCGAGCATAGTCGATTGGAGGAGGGAAATGGGAGCGGATCGACACACCCGACGCTTGCAAGGTCGAGCACGACACCTGCTTCTACAATTATTGAAGAAGGTGATGGGTACCGACCAATATCGCCGAGCGAGCGTTCTCTCCGCCGTGAGGTGTAAGGTTTTGTCTCCCTCGCGCTGACAATTTGCCATATCTGGCCATGCATTGAGTGTTGATTGTACGCCCAAGCAGCAAGGATACATAATGGGCAAATGTTGTGTGTATTACTAGAAACGTATGGTCGGTCTTGTGTTGTTAAGAAGTTGACGGAAGCGCTCATTGCAGCAGCTCTGAAAGTCGTGAAGTTGAAGTACTGGAATACGTTGGCGTTGCGGGGATACCCACCAACTGGACGTAATTCGCTGACGAAGGCGCGGAAGGTACATGATTATCGCTAGCTGGACTCACATTTGCGCCTACTTTCTCTTGCATTTCACAGTGCTCCTTCTCGATGAGGTTGGCACGCATTGCCTCCCAGCCAGACAAGTTCAAGGGCTGAGCACCATTCTTACCTGCTTTTAGGGCCATGCAGCGCGATGTGCTTGCAATGGATCCACCAACAGCGATGGTTCTTCTCTGTCGTTCTTGGAGCCTTCTTTTGCCATGGTAATGATGAATGGTAATCACCATGGCCAACGTTGCTACCAGGGTAAGAATGATAGCGACCGCCACGCACCAAAAGGCCAAATAACCCCGCGAAGTATCACTTTGGCCATCACTCGAGTCGTTGTCACCAAGCCCGTTGAACGCTTCGGTATTCGCTCGAGAGCAGTCGCTACCACCGACGACGTATGCCCATCTTGGCCTTTCACACACCTCGACAAACACACAGCCATTGGTCCCGTAACGAAAGCCGTCATTAGCGAGTCGGACTTTGTTGAAGAGTATGTCGTCACCTTCACAGTACGTGGCATTCACAGCTGGAATCCCCATCTTGGACATTTCCCGACTTCCTCGTCTACGAAACCTAGACTGCATCTCCCTGTCTCCATCGTCGCCATCGTCGTCATCGTCACGAGACCAGTCGCCGTTGAAAGCTCTTTCGTTGTCATCGAATGAAGCTCTTGGCACTACTCGAAAATCGAGTGAGGCATCGTAGTTGGCTACAACGGAGACGCACCGTCCAATCTTGTTGATCATACACCCTTCCGGCTCATTGTCAAGCTCCAAATTAAGGCAGTCGTAGCAACTGCGAGGAGCTCGACAGCCTGTTGCATCCGGCGGATAGTACGAGCAGCTTCCTCGTGTTCTGTTAGCGAGATTTGCTGGCGGGGACGATATGTCCACTCCGCGTTGCCGACCGGCGCGTAGTGACGAAGAAAACGTTGGTGGCATCGTTAGTGCACAGTAGCGAGAGAAATGGATTGTCCTGAGTAGCGACTGGCATCGGACGCTAAGCAGTTGACGTCTAGGAGAAAAGGACTCGTTGGTTTTGCAACCGGATGGAGCTGTTACTGTTCTATCTGCCTCACACCGTTTCAAAAGCACGTCAACGTCATGTTGCACACATGTTGTCCAGTGTTCGTATGAGAGATCGGACAAGGGGCAGTTGACGCGGATGAGAAGGGAGACGAAGCCATGGGCAGTTGGCGTTTATAAACATGAGGACGGAGCAAAATGGTTCGTTTTGCGACTGTTACCATTCAGTTAAGCATCTTGCGATGTTCGGGATCCAGGACTGACCACTTTGGCGTATCCACGATTGTTTCTCTTCCCTTTTTGGTACTATCTACCGTGTACCTAGCAGTTCCAGCACGTTGATGGCCGCATATCAAGCCGCATTCCCAGTACTTGATGGCACATCGCACTCTGTAGCATTTTTCCTCGATTGTCTGCATCTGAGGAGCCAGCGCCACACCCTCGCGCGTTCTTTTCTTCACTAGCATTGGATGTCAACATATCAAAGCGTCTGGCGGCAAGCTTGCTCGTCTTAAATCGTCCATGACGACCACAGTCACGCGCCTTTACAACGTCTGTTTCATGGCTAAGCGCCTATTCTTTGATGCCGTCGCACCGGCTCCAGCAAGAACTTTGCATTGTTCTCCTAAAGTCTTGCAGGTGCTGCTTCTTCTGGCCCTTAATCAACGCCCATAAGATGGTGTTCACATGAAGTCACTTGTACGATCGTTACGACACTTAAAAGTCAAGAGTCTGTGTATCCAGCGTGAATGGTCCTCTTGGTCTTCTTCTTGCGCCTCTTTCCACGGCGCGGCGTACGTCTTCTCTTTTGTTGCTGGGGGCAAAGGACCTCTCTTATAGCGTATACAGCGCCGTATCTCGGGATCTAGTCCATTCAAAGAATGACAAAACCTTCGAAAAGCTTCTTGCTCGATTTTTTCTTAGCAGAGCTGATGCGCTGTATCCGCCGCTTTGCAAAGACGCGACGAGTGTAGTCGTACTTTGCTCCCATAGATCGCTTCAAGAACTCGCTCTCGGAGACATCACTCTCTAGACATATGGTCTCAAACTGAGCCCATTGCTTCTCCGAATACAATTTCGTCCACAGCGATTACGTTGATACCAAGCATCTTTCGATGCTCAACCTGACCGAGGTGGAGGAGTACTAGGAGACGCCGGTGGAGCTGAGGGTGACGCTGGTGGCGCTGATGGTGTTGAAGCGAGTGCAGCAACCCCTCTTGGTGAAAACGATGGCGCTGATGCACCAGCTAAAGGAACCAACAACACTGGTGCTGAACTCTCGTCTTCTTCTGGCGGAGGTGCAGAAGCGTCTACATCTAGTAGCTGTAAGTACCCCGTCTGGACGTTGGAGAAGTCCTCGACTCCAGCCAATAGCAGCTTCTCCCGTTCAATCAACTCGGACCTCATTGCTTGCCAGCCGAATAGATTCAATGTCAATGTTACTGACTTTCTCACTGGAATGTCTCCAGTAGCAGCAGCAGCAGCATCTTCTCCGTCCTGTGTACTCCCCGCCCTGTATTCACTCACTTCACCCTCCCCATTCTCCCTTCTACGATATCGAGCAAACCAAACTGCAGCAACTAACGCAACAAGTACCGCAAATCCACCTGCCATTCCCGCCAAGAAACTGCCAAGTTTTAGACCATGTTCATCCTTCTCTTTTGCTCCTCCATACATACCGACATTTTGACTGTCGGCATTCCTTTTGACTTGGGTGCCATTGCACACTGTCTGTCCAATGAGCTCTTTCCAGATCGGAGCTTCACACACTGCAATACAAACGCAGTCTTTTTTACCGTAGCAAAACTTGGTCAATGAGCCGTCAGTCTTGCCTTTTATCACGTCCTGGAAGGCTTTTTTCTTACATTTCTTGCACTTCTTATCGCCGTGCCGACAATAGTCCACTTTGAATGCAGGGAATTGAACCTTCTGATTGCCGTGATCTTCATCGTCATTTGACGGCTCTTGTCGCTCAAAGTCCAAAGCTTCCACGTACGTCGTTGGCACCATTCGCACGCAACGACCAAACTGGTTCACCATGCAGCTGTACCCGTCTCCTACGTCCACATTAAGGCAGTCTCTGCATGATCTGGGCTCGGTACAGCCATTGCTTCGCACGGTATAGTACAGACAAGGATCATCTGCTGTCCAGTCCGACGATGCATGGGCCACAGCTTCATTCTCCACTTGACTATTGACGCAGCTAATGTCGGATTTATTATTCACATTAGACGTAGAGCTACAACTGGTCGAAAGTTGTTTGACGTCAGTGCTGTTAATTTGGGAAGAATGACCACTTTTCGACAATATGAGAGAATGTGGTGGTGGTCGTCGTGGTGCTAGTGGAGGAGGCACGGCGTCGTCGCTAATGCTTGACGAAGACATGATGGAGGTGTCAAGTGACGAGTGCGAGACTTCGTATATTATGTCGGCCAACCCTAATCGACTTTCTCGTCTTGACGATTGTCTATACGTTTTTGTTGTATACGTCAGCAAAATGTTGATGACGTTCGCAAGTACTTGGCGGTGGAGAACCCTAAAAGGAGTGAAGTTTGAGCATTCACTCCTTTGTTTGCGCTGTTGGACGCATATCGAGCACAAGAAGGTTTGCGAGTATTCGGGGCGATCTTCAAAGAGACTCCAAGTATAACGTCACGTGGGAGCTCAATACGATCTGCGTGACCGTGAACCCGACGAGATCCGACGCTCTCTTCCTGATTGCACTGACCAGACCTTCTTTGATCAGTGTACTCCTCAGATTGATCTCGTCATCTCGAATTGCGGGAAACAGTCCACCGTAAAGACACGGATTCTGATCTTACTGGATACTTCGGCCTCAAACGAGATCATGAGTCGACGCTAGCGCGATGATTCGTGAGCCTTTCTTCAAACGTCTTCGAATTTGCATAC
>NQFO01004405.1:0-16015 GCA_003991265.1 Pseudoperonospora humuli | reverse complement strand
ATCGGCTTCGCGTCGGCCAACCTCAAGGCGGCATGTGCAGGTCTAAAACAACACTCGTCCATTTTCGCTCTGGCTTTTGTCTTAGTTGTGCAGCAGCTTGGCTGGATGCTTCTGTGGGGTGTTGCTGCTTTAGGCATGCATCGGGTCTTTGTCGAGGCAGACCCAAACTGTGACCGAGAGCTTGTTCTTGCTAGACGTGGACATAGTCATGGAGGACTTTGTGTAGGACTGCCCGCTTACGCGGCTATGTTTTACATGCTGGTGAGTGTTTACTGGGGCCAGCAAGTGCTGCAAAACATCTTGACTTGCACGACAGCAGGTGTGATTGCGACGTGGTGGTACCAGCCCAATGCGCAGAAGGCATCGCTGGGAGCGCTGTACCGCTCAATGACGACGAGTTTTGGATCCATTTGCTTTGGTTCGTTGATTGTGGCAGTGCTTCAGGCGCTGAGGACGATGGCGGATATGGCCAAGCGTCGTGGTAACGAGGAAAACAATGGGACTGTAGTGTGCCTGGCTTGTATGGCCGAGTGCATTCTGAGCTGTCTGGCTAATGTTGTGGAATACGTTAACCAGTGGGCGTACGTGTACGTTGGTGTGTATGGTTACCCGTTCCGTAAGAGCGGCAAAGCGGTCATGGACCTGTTTAGCAATCGTGGCTGGACAGCGGTGATCAATGATGATCTAACGTCGAGCGCACTTTCATTCGGGGCCATGGGCGTTGGCATTGTTACGTGCTGTGTTGGACTACTGATGGTGCGCTTTTCACCTGTGGAGTGGTTTACGGCTCTGGGCTCTCGCACGGGCGTTTATGGAACAATGGCTCTGGTCGGCTTTATGGTGGGCATCAGCATGGCTTTGATATTGGCACATGTAATTATTGCCGCTCTCCACACCGTCTTTGTTTGCTTTGCTGAGGTACGATATGCTTGGAAGTATTCAAGAAAGTTGCTGGTAGTTTGAGATGCACTAACGATGCTTTGATGTTTGGCCTTCTTACCAGGACCCGATTGCATTCAACCGCAACCACCCGAAAGAGTATGATGAGCTTGTGGCTGGTTGGCGTCAGTTCCACGAGGACTCGTTGCTTTTCGCTTACGGGGGGTCCGTTTAAGAGATCCATTTGCGTAGAATCCACTCGTGTATACTGTGGAAACGCAAAATGCAATGAAAGCACAGTGAATTTAACTATCCATGGGGCTTGTGCCTCGACTCTAATTCCACTTCATTTGTCCTGCCTCGTCCAAGGTCTTCAATGCTTACTTATTGAATTGGTCTCGACTCTAATCCTTGCACGGCCCTCTTGCCATAGAAGACCAGCCGTCCCAAAACAAAACTTTAATCAACGATCAATCAAGAAATCGTACAGCGAACCATATCAAACTCAACGCAACCACATTGTATGGGGTTTATATACTTATCAAAAAGCAAGTTGAGGGCTTCAACTGGAGTCTTCATGTGAGTGAAGTCGTTTAAGAAAACAAGCGGACTGCAATGCGCCACGCTTTTGATATCTCTTAGTTTGTGACCATACGTCAAAAGAGAGGAGAGAGGACTTGCATTTACCGCAAGGTTGGTGCTCTGATAGCAGGCCGAAGAAGAGGAAGCAAAAGATGAAGAGATATAGGAGAATCGCCCGGTCTGGATCTGCCGATCCCCGCAGCCTAAGCGTCGTAACGAGCACGATATCGAGCAAGTGATGTTGAAGGAGTACCGCCTGAGCACGTGAAGATCCTTGTAGAAATGCCGTTGTTCATGACCGTGAAGTACCTGGAGCGACTGCAGTACTTCTGGAGCAACGTGACGTTCCTGCTCAACCGCAGCGCCGATCGACCGTTTTTCAAGTGAAAGTTCTTTCGGAAGCGTATGACTCGTGTGACGGTCGATGTGATCGCGAAGCGCATTATTCGGATGATGAGCATGAAAACGTGCGTGACTTTTGGAGACTGGAGTAGGCGCGATGGCATCAAAGGACACGTGCCCAGTCCAGTGAAAGAGAAAGTAGAGGCGTTGCAGAAGCGCGCGACGATGAAGTGTTCATGATCGAAAGCATGACAAGTCAGCTCTGCTTGCAGTGCTACTAGACGCTTTCGGCCGTCAGCTACACAATCGACACGAAACTGGAGAAAGCGCAAAGGCCTTGTGCTACCACTCAGTCGAACTGAGGTCCAGAGAGAAGAGAAGCAGTGCTACAGAGTGTTGCGATGTGACCACACAAAGTGCAGCGCCAAGTGCTGGAACCGAGACGTGACCACATGGTCTATCTGCTCAAGAGCGAAGCGCTAGGACTCGGGCGCATGGATACCTTTAGGCAGTAGATAGAGAAAAACGTGGATACGAGAAAGTGTCCACCCAGATAGGCCTGAATATTGTAAGTGGCATTGTCACTGGTTCCCATGATACAGCGTCTTTAGCTTACTTGGCTTCGTTCACCACTTTACTCGAAGTTTCACCCTTTAGAAAAGAAAGCTGGGTTGATTCCAAAGCAAAGCTTCGCAATTGTAGCTCGAAACTCGAAATATTCAGCGCTGCGATTTCTTGCACGTAGAAATGCGGGTTCCGGTACACATCGCGTCGGCCATAGCATTTCTGGCTCGCGTCCGACTTCAAGTTCATCTTAAATGTTTGGATGACGTAGTGTTTTCGACTTGATTTACTGTTGAAGCGAAGGAGATGCGTCCAAATCACAGGGTCTGCATACATCTCGACAGTATCAGCAGCAGCATCAATGGTGTCATTCTCCGCAGATTCGTTCTCAACTCGGTCAGACAGCTGCCCAGTCAATTTGTGTTGATTGCGATGCATGAAAAGTACTTGTCCATCTGCATCATGCTGCACCATTGTCATACCACAAAACATGGAGTGAAACAAGCCAAAAGACATCACTCCGGCCATGCCTGGAGGAGTCTGGATCATTGTGAAAGGAACATCTAGTTTCAGCCATGCTAATCGAAACAAATCTTTGTCGCCCCATACGAGTTTTAGTGACGAAAAGAAGTTTGGGCGATATAGAGCATAAAACCGTACGAGTTCCAACGGAGCGGCGTGCCGTCTACGGTCCACAACCACCTGTCCGCTCTCCTGCTCAAACATATCGACAAATGGCATATCTAACAGCTCCCACAACAAAGAGTACTGGCGGACACCAAATACGGTACGGTCTGGATGCCAGAAATCCGGCCAGAAAATCGCCCCGGTCTTTAGAAACTCCGGGGACTCAAACAAAAAGCTTGGGTCGCGCACAGGGACGTTATCGGCATCCAAGAACAGCACACGGTCGAATTTGCTATGGTAGATGGCATGAATTTTCGCGACAAATCCCTGGGCTCGTGGATCGTGAATCTCTTCGAACATGATGTTACCCTCAGTCTCAGCGAGATACCTCAAAGGTTCCAGAGTCTTGCTCTGGACTTTAATCTCGTCAGGACGGAACCAGATCTCAATAGGTAATTTACTGTTCAGCACATTGCGCAACACACGAATTGTTGCGTACGCACTCGCGAGAAGTTTCGGATACACAACCATTACAATCCCATTCCGTACTGATGTCGTAGTTGCATTTACGTTTGGTAGCCTGAAACTTGGTTTAAGAGCTGCTTGCACCGTTCTATCGGCGTGAACTCGAAAGTTGACAAAATTCCGTGCATATTTACAACGAAATTGAGCTCCTCGATGCGTGGTAGTGCAGTGTCTTCGCATTGTTCGAAATCTTTTGCCAGAGTTTACATCGAGTACTTCACAGTACCCACTCTCTTCGTTTGGCACAATCTCGGAGCAATTTCGATCCAAAGCAGCCCGTCTCATCCCTTCGGGACTGCATCCATCTGTACTCCGCCATCCAATACACTGAAGGTTTCGTAGACTCAGCGCTTGTACCGAAAAGTCTTCAATCATTCGAGTGCCATTTTCTTCCATCCCATTACCAGAAATTTCAATCTCAGGACCCAGTAATCTGCCACTTTCGCGCAGTAACGGCCCTGAAGAGAAAGCACCGATTCGATATGCGCACCACGAGAGCATTATCGAAGCGTAAACAATGGCTCCTAGTAGCAAAAGTCGACATGTTGGTGCCTTGGATCGAACCCATAAGCACGTTGACGTCGTTGTCCATGTTGAATCGCTGCATTCACTAGATGCCATTAAGGCAATAGCGAATATTCGCGGCTAAACGTGATTGGATTGTTTCTTTTGTTTGGGAAAATTAAGAGTGAGACACCTTAAAAATAAATTTCTTACCGCATTTTAACGCTGTACTGTCGAAAGGGTCTTCAATTGAAGCGAGAATTTTGTGAGCAAATGGTGGTCAACGCGGGCCATATTCTATTGACGAGAGCGCCACTAGAGTCCAGAATCATACCAAGTCGCGTGGATTGCAAATGTGGATCACAAACACTTCTTCAACGCTTTCGACTCTACATACAGATCACGTCTGGAGGGCTTGGTAGCGAGCGATGTTATTAAGACGTAAAAGAAGGCATGATTAGAAACCTTTTTTTGTTAAAGCAATTGTGCATCTGTGCAGACGATACAGATGAGAAGGAGGCGCTGTAGATGCGAGACGATCTCACACACGCGAGATAAAACCGGTTGGAGTGATCGTCGTGGTAACACTTATATATAGTATGGCGTTTTACAGTGGAAGGTTTTGAGTGCGCAGTCAAGAAGGGGTTTCGAACGAGAAGGAATTTCCTGTACCCACGACGTTTCTATATCGTGCATCATTGCTGTCTCTAAGGTATTTCTGTACGCCAGATGCTCTTATATGCGAATGAAGAGCAGATGATGTGATATAAACGATACTCTTCATCCGCTATTGGAACACTAAACATCTTTCATAAGTACTCATACACAGTGATTGAAATCATGGCGGAAATGGTGGCCACTCGTGGGCGAAGACGGTGGCGTTGTGACGTCGGCTGATGCTGCTGCAGACAGACGAGTCGTCTCCCGTGGTGGTATAGTGTCAGCTTGAATGAAATGTCGCTCACCAGCTGCAGTGTCAGCACAACGCCCATTGTAAATCTTTCATGAATCTTGATTAGTCTGCCGCGTGACGAACCTGTAGGGCTGATACATGAGCACCCATCCACTCTTCCATTTGCACCGCCAGACACAAAGCAATTGATGGAACTCCAACGTCAGGATGAGCGTAAGCCGTCGAGACAGAACACTGATGACACCATCTTGGAGAACGCTTTCAAGCAGGGCAAGGGCTACTCGAGCGTCTGAACACCATCTGTGCTGAAACAGATCCAGGAGATCAATCTCCACACTCTTCGATGGCTAGAGAACAGTCTCCCTCTGCGCGACTACATCGACAAGACCTTCTTTGAACACTGGCGCGCTTCACTGCAGAGAAGAATGTCCTTTTGTCGTGTGTATCCGTCACAGAGAGCATAACACGAACTTGTGAAAGTCTCGAATCTCAGCAGATACTCTACTCTCAAACAAAAACTTTGTGAGCAGATGGTGGGCAACGCCGCGTCGAAGATTCGTGAGCACTTTGAGAAACGTCTCTGGCTTTACGTATGGGTGGGTCACTTTTGGAGGCCTTGGTAGCAATCTCATGCGTGCGTGCAAGAGCACCGACGAGACGGATGTGACGGAAGCGCTGTAGATGTGCTACATTCTAACGCCAGATGGCACCGACTGGAGCGCGCAGTGGATTCTGTGGCCAACAAAATGGTCTGGCATTCTCCGTTCGACTCGTGTGGAAGTTCCATAGCGCGGATAGAGGTGACGGAGGTGCCTAACAAGAAGAGAGTCCAGGCGCTCTCGCTGTTTCCTGTGTCCACGTCGTACACGACGTACACGAGAGCGCACATCAAGATCAATGCAACCACATTGTATGGGTATCAAGAAGCAAGTCGAGGGCTTCAACTGGAGTCTTCCTGGCGGTGAAGTCGCTCAAGAAAACAAATGGACTGTCTCTTAGTTTGTGACCATACGTCAAAGGAGTGACATTGATTAGAGCGAGTTCGTGGAGATGATAGTGGAAAAGAAGTACCAGTTCGCTAGTCGCCTCTTTGCCAACCAAGTGACAAGCAACGGATACGGTGCGTCGACTTTGCTGTTTTGTTCACCGAAGAAGGCGAGAAGAGGACCGACAAGAACTCTTCCGAGTATCCATTGGTGCTTTCTGGATACGTGCCAGACGTCTTCATCGGACTTGACCCTGGGATGCGGTCGCTGTGTACTGCTGTGAGAGAGGACTTGCATTTACCGCAAGGTTGGTGCTCTGATAGCAGGCCGAAGAAGAGGAAGCAAAAGATGAAGGAAGGAGAATCGCCCGGTCTGGATCTGCCGGTCCCCGCAACCTAAGCGTCGTAACGAGCACGATATCGTGCAAGTGACGTCGAAGGAGTACCGCCTGAGCACGTGAAGATCCTTGTAAATATGCCGTTGTTCATGACCGTGAAGTACTTGAAGCGACTGCAGTACTTCTGGAGCAACGTGACGTTCTTGCTGCACCGCAGCGCTGATCGACCGTTTCTCAAGCGAAGGCAGCGAAGACGTGCGTGGCGTATGAGGAATGGAGCTGGCGCGATGGCATCGAAGGACATGCGCCCAGTCCGGTGAGTGGGTTGGTAAGGGTGGTGCAGAAGCGTGCGGCGGCAGTGTTCATGAACGAGTTCTTGACGTGCAAGCTCTGCTCGTAGTGCCACGAGACAGACGAATTCAAAATTGAGACCTGCCGGTGCGTAATTTTCATGGTGCGTGCGCAGGTCTTTGTTGTCGACCGCGTTGTAGCCACAGATCCTATGATTACTGCTGTAAGTATGTCCTATCCTTCAGAGTCCAGGTCCAACCTAGATGAAAATTATCTCGTCTCCACGATTCTTCAATGTCGCAGTCCTTCAGGTTTGGCCCTGCCAACCATCTTCATTACTCTCGACTGCGGGCCTATTTGTGATGCGTCTTGAAGCTCGAGATTCGATATATGTGTGAAGTGCGTGCAAGGCGACCATCACCAGCGAGTAAAAGCTCTCCAGACAAAGGGAGAAAATCATCGGGTCACGTAATCTTCTTTCTTCGTCAGGCTTTTCTTCACTAGCGACAGGTGTAGCTGAAGTCTCATCTGAAGTATACAAGCTCACTATGTCCACAGATTTAGGACCGCCGCAGTCAGGCATACAGACAGAGATGCTTTGTGGAAAGACACTTCACTCAAGTTATGGCTGAGTATCAGCGTCCCGCCACTTCTACTCTTAGCGTTTGGCGTCGGCATGTTTTTCTTCTGAGAAGAAGCCCCGAATAGCACGCGAACCATTCGAATGACCGAAGACGTGGCGTCTTGGTGCGAAAAATGTCGTGCCTATTAATCCTGTAAGTGCAGGAGCTTGCAGCATCGTATGGCTCGCTACAGGTTTGGAGTAGATGGTAGTTGTGAAGAAACTTTTGCCGCTGATGCTGGCCATCAAAGGTAGATCGATTATCTTAGAAACGCCATTTTTCCCATGACGACCAGACTCTCCCTTTGAAGTCTCCTATATATCTCAAAGCAGAGTCTCGGAGTAGATACGCTGGCGTCGATCTCGACACCTGACGCTTATAATTTAGTTTAACGAGTAGCCTCACGCTCCTCAAGCACTGCGTAATTGAATCCCGACATGTTGGAGCTGATGCTGTTGCTGTAGATACTTCCAAAGTCTTCCCTGACACCTAGAAACGAATTCTGATCGCTCGTACTCACATCGTCTCCAATGTCACTAACGCGACGCTCACGCTCCAAAAGAGCTCGTAGTCTGTCTGCCACTTGAGCTGCTGTGGGCCGCAGTGCCGGCTCAAGTCTCAAACACTCCATCATGAGCACCGCCACGCCACGAGGACATCGATCTGATAGCGATGGACGAATGGCTCCAGTACGCAACAATTCGACCACGGCGCTTTCAGACAACGGCTGGCCATTCGAAAGCGTGACATCTGAGAATGGCAGCTCGTGGCTGTCGAGTTCTGATAGAATGACTCCAAACGAGTAAATGTCTACTGCAGTCGAATAATGAGCGTCTCCAGATAAAACTTCGGGAGCAATCCATCGGTTGGTGCCGATTGAGCGAGTCATTGAAAATGGCTTGACCGAGTCGTCGTCATCTTCTCCGCCATCAGCAGAGAGAGGGATGCCGTATCGACTGACTCCAAAGTCGGCGACCTTCGCTGTATACGTCGAATCCAGTAGAATATTCCGCGATTTGAGGTCACGATGAAGAACCGGCTTGGGTTGTCGCGAGTGCAAATAGGAGAGAGCTTCTACGATATCCAGCGCCATGGCTAATTTTCGTGATCCCCAGCCTCGAGCCCGCACATCACTCCGAGTATGAGCCAAATACTGACGTAGATCGCCGCCACTCATAAACTCCAGTACCATCTGTATGTCTGACGCATTGTTGGTAGAATCAAATTCCAATCTTGACGGCGAATTCCACGCGACGCCGTAAAATGCCACAATCGTTGGATGACTCAAGGTCGCCAAGAAACGAATCTCCGCGACAAATCTACGAAACGCACTTTTCCTCGGAGACTCTCGTGACTTTGTCCTTGTCCTGGAGTTAGTACCAGTAGTCGCTCCTGAGCCACCAACACTTTGCCGATTACTCTTGCGCCATGATTTCGTCCGAGGGAGTGATGCCGGCATCGGCGGCGAAAGTTTCTTCACGACTACCGTCTCACCCAAATATGTAGCGAGCCATACGGTGCCATAAGCTCCTGCACCCAATGGATTGATAGGCACGATGTTCTCGGCATCAATTTTCCAAGACGCCAGCGCTTCTTCGTCTTCGGCCGTTAAGACGGCTCTCTTGTTATTTGGAGTTCCCCTTCGTCTTCCAAGATGATGCATGGGCAAAGACGGTGACCCCGTCTCTGTATCAACTAGTGAATGAGGTCTTTTCCCCCGCTTGCAGAAGAAAAACATGCCGACGCCGAGCACCAAGAGCAGAAGCAATGGAATGCTGATACTCAGCCATAACTTGAGCGAAGTATCGTTGGACATGGTATCTGTATCGGCATTTCCAGTGCTGCCTGGCCGCAATAATCCTGAACCTGTGGTCATGTATACCTCAGAGGAGACTTCATCTACGCCATTCATCAGCCATCGGTGCATCACTGCGCTGCTGGGAGACTTCTACTTTGGTTTGGCCCCAAAGGAAGGTGCTTGTGTTGTATACGTTGATTGTTTGCAATTTCGTTGGCTGATGGCCTTGACTGCGTTACCGTGCGTTCTTGCAATGGAATTGGACAGAGACCGACTCAACAGACAAGTGGCCTGTCGAGACTTAGACAAGCGACATGTGCACCGTAAGGATTCGTGAAGCGAGCACGAGATTGGCCATGTTACATACGGATGAAGGGCGTCGTGACATTGCAAGGCTGTGCGGATTTGGACACACTCAACGACAGCGTTTATACCACTACATTATTGGGTCACTGACGGTATATCGAAGCACTGGAGTGGATTGTTCGCCCCAAATCGACAAATTGGGCACAAATATGATCACTTGATGAGCGCGTTACTGAAACTATCCTGGGCCTATTCATCTGAGCCGTGATGAGAATTTTGTCAACTCGAGCAAGTGGCCATGACCATCATCATCGTCCGTAAAACTGACTGCCCCTAGTGTGGAAAGGCTTAATGGAGAAAGAAGATTTCATTTTGGTGAAGATTGATACCAACACTTTGAAACATCATTCAAATCGCGAGCTTTAACATGCACAGTGCGCAGGCTCGCGGTTAAGGACGTAAAAGACATTTTGCGGTGTAACACAAGGTCAACTTGAAGGACCGTGGCATTGAAAATACGTAGACATGAGGTCTCGACTTAGGTTTAGCCTGGAATCTAAAGGAAAGGACATGGTTACAGTGTGTTTCAGCAGGTCCATTCTCCTACCAAGTGGGTTCCACATTGGCCAAAATTCATACAAACTCTGAGATTATTGGCATGGGATGTCATAGATAGTACGGAAGTGGCTGGCTCTATTGCCGCCATCAAAAGTAATACCACCACCAGCCAGTGGAGGTACAAACACAAACCGGTAAGATACCGGACTCTCCAGCTTGAGTTTCTTGTGGGTTCAAGTGCTCTCTTTCACTTGAAGATGTGCAAAATTGGGCAATTTTCTTGAAGCGAGCTGGAATCTCGATCCCACATGTGGAGGATCAATTTGGAATGACGCGGACAATAGATGATGAGATAAGCTGCCAGTCTGAAGCGCAGAATCGCAATTTTGCAGCGAGATCTTGCATGACAAACGGGAAAACAGTCAGTCTTGTCGGAATTCGGAGAGATTCAATAGTCAAAGGAGGCAATAGCCGACATTGGCGTGAGTTCAGTGAAGATGCAGCGTGCAAATCAAGTATCTAGGCAACTTGCTTCTGGATTGACCGTAATCTGAAAATTTTGGAAGCAGTCTACAACATGCCGTATGCGCTCTTCAAACATGAGGCTTTGGATCCTGCAACTTGGCCACTTCTTCGTCTTCCGTATGGTGAAGTCGGTTCAGTAGGTCCAGTCAAGAAACTGGAGAACGAGTTGAAGAGCGATACTCGACAGCTGCCTTTGTTCCCGAGTATTGCATGAGCAGGCTGCATGCGGGCTGTCATCGAGAGCTGACGTATCAATTTGCTTGACGCAAGTGCAAGGATCGTGTCGCTGTGCTCCTGGCTCTACTCCATTGGGCAAGGAGCGTAGATTATAGGTCTTAGAGACGTGTAGTGTGTGCCTTTGGGTTGCTACACTATAGCTGATTTATATTCCAGCGTTATTACTCCTAAGTGACAATGTCCATCAAGGTTTCTAGCAGCCACTGCCACCGACAATCCCCATGCAAGAGGTTGTGGGTGCAATGGCTAATGCATTGAAAACTGTGCTAATGATGAAAGACACTAAAAGACACGCGAGGATCCACCACGTAGTACATCGATCGTCTTTGTCTCCAAATCGATGCAAACGCTGCAGGTGTCGCTTTTGTTTAGGCAGGAAGACCAGCGCCACGAGGCCGAGGACTTGAATAATGTGCGATAACACCAGTGCAAATGCCACTTGCATCCTGTCAGGGTCGGATCTACCACTCACAGCGTTTTCCACATCCTTGAACATAAAGCCGATCAAGTTGGAGACTGTATTCGCCATCAAGCGCATACTTGACGCTATCGAGACAACGATCCCAAGAAAAGCCCCTTCGCCGCCCATAGGAGCAATTTCAGCGGTGATTGCGAGCTCCAGGATGGAGATCGTACTGCGTAGGAATGCCGTGAGCGCCGATACAAAGGCGTAAATGTCGATATTCCGCGATTCGGGGTTGAGTGTCGCCATCATGTAGTATACTAGTTGAGGTATCAAGGTGACAATGACGAAGCTCGTGAACACGCACCAACGCCAATCGCTGTTCATTAAGAAATACTTCCAGAGTAACACTGGGAGCAAGGTAAACACTTCCGACATACTGTTGCTCAATGACGCTGCCTTGGCATTCATTCCACACCATTCCTCCAATCGGTTCGTTGGATACGTCAGTGAAAACTCCGACATGAAGATGAATCCAACTAAAAAGCGCGTAATGCGTGAAGTTGACTCTTTGCTCAGTGCATTACGAAGTCGAACCCAATGGCCACGCATCGCAAGCTGGAGTCGCTGATAAAAGTTTGATGCTGTAATGTAAGCGCGCTGGAGCTCTGATACCGATGTCCCTAGCTTGTCAATGATAGCACGATTATGACGATCACGGCCGGCATTAATCGGAGGAGGGTCAGCTTTCTCGAAGAAGCACGTACAAAGCGCAATCAATGGAATCACCGTGTAGAAGACGAAGAACAGCATAGTTTGACGCAGGGTTACTTTCGGCGTCGTCCCGAGGTCGGTGACGTTAAAGATAACGTGGTCTGCTATGATCTGTCCGATAATTTGGCCCATGGACTGCGCTATAAGCAGTGTGCCAAGAGCTGTTCCGCGAACTGTCATCCGCTCCCGTCGAGTCTGTGCAATCACGTAGGTTTCTCCAATAACCAGTGCCACAATACAGCCAAAGTTGGCGACCATCAAGAGAAAAATATAGGCATCCATGAGTGCTTCAGCATGTCTTAATACATCTGCGGGAGTCACATCATTTCCCTCCGCTCGATACGAGACAAACTGATCCAATAGAGCTGTTGAAAAACACGCGAGCATTGTCATAACCCATGCAAGAATAATGTAGGACTTTCGTCTTGAATCCAGAATCGGTACTGCATCCGATATGAAGCCCCAAATGAAGCTATACGACCACGGTAGCTGAATCAACACATGCGTCGCGTCCACTTGATATGACTTCATTTTCAGTTCGTACTCAAGGAGAGGTAATACGCCACGCTTGAGACACGTTAGTAAGATTCCAGCAAACGTTGTGGACACTAAAAGACCAATATGTTGTCGCGAGAACAAATTGACTTCAAACCTTCTCGATAAAGCTGGGAATGGCGCCACCTTTTCTCCTTGCTCGGCTTCCATCTTCTTCAATTCCAGACTCTCTGGGATTGAGTCTGCTTGGCTCATCATGACCACTGAGCTCATATTCTTTCGACCAAGAATTGGAATCGCTGACGACTGAACATTGTCGACCCGTAGACTTCGTTCAAATCCGCTCTGGTGATAGTTGTGATCGAAGCCATTCACGCTAAAGCTGTGCTCGAATCCACTTTGGTGATAGTTGGGATCAAATCCACTGTGGCTAAGGCTGTGCTCGTATCCGCTTTGGTTAAAGCTGCGATCGAAGCCACTCTGGTCAAAGCTGTGGTCAAAGCTACTTTGGTATAACCCGCTTTGCTCAAAGCTACTTTGGTATAACCCGCTTTGTTCATAGCCACTTTGGTAGAGCCCATTTGGCTTTTGACTGTGCTCCAACTCGCTTTGCTTGCGATTGGGCAAGCCACGACTGTGCTTGCCACTGTTCGTGCTATCGTCTTCGCTTTGATTCGTCTCGGCTTCCTCGCTGTATCTCGCAAAATGGAGCCGAGTCATTGGTGACACGCAGCTTTGTGCGATAGCCCTACGTTGTGGTAAAGAGCGCGTGTGCCACTAGTTGTTTCGGGTTCTGCTACTTGTCGTGCAGTGGACTCAGACCAAGGGAATGGGGAAAACGGAGATTCCAGCCGGAGCTGCCTCGCAAGCAAGAGGGATGTGCTATGTAGGTGTATCTCCCCTAACCGCTTTCACATGTATACTAAAGATGAATGCTTTCGTATCCATGACTCGAAATTTTTCCTACTCGTCGTCCTTAACTTGACCATGGCGCGCACTATGCAGGAGAAACAACAAAAGTCTCAGTATCAGACCTCTTCATGTCTTTTATCGATACTTAAAGCAGTACAATAGATGCCCTGTGTCTATCGCTCGTTATTTTATTTCCCTAGACTGCTACAAGAATTCGAAAACACCAGATATCTATCTACTCGTGTGGCGCATGGTCATCCATGGATGAAGATGAAATCACTTCGTACACAGCGATACGCCGAAGAGATGCCAGCTGTAGGTATCTCTCTACATGCTCCAAGATGCGCGAACTTGCGTTGATCCTAATGGGTACTATATGGTAGTGTATACACAAACCCATAACGAAAGCCGTCATTGGCGAGTCGGACTTTGCTGAAGAGTATGTCGTCACCTTCACAGTATGTGGCATTCACAGCTGGAATCCCCATCTTGGACATTCTCCGACTTCCTCGTCTGCGAAACCTAGACTGCATCTCCCTGTCGCCATCGTCGCCATCGTCGTCATCGTCACGAGACCAGTCGCCGTTGAAAGCTCTTTCGTTGTCATCGAATGAAGCTCTTGGCAGTACTCGAAAATCGAGTGAGGCATCGTAGTTGGCTACAACGGAGACGCATCGTCCAATCTTGTTGATCATACACCCTTCCGGCTCATTGTCAAGCTCCAAATTGAGGCAGTCGTAGCAACTGCGAGGAACTTGACAGCCTGTTGCATCCGGCGGATAGTACGAGCAGCTTCCTCGTGTTTTGTCTGCAAAATTTGCTGGCGGTGACGATATGTCCACTCTGCGTTGCCGACCGGCGCGTAATGCGACTAGTGTAGTCGGACTTTGCTCCCATAGATCGCTTCAAAAACTCGCTCTCGGAAACATCACTCTCTAGACATATGGTCTCAAACTGACCGATATGACGCATTATCGTCCATTGCTTCTCCGAACACAATTTCGTCCACAGCGATTACGTTGATACCAAGCATCTTTCGATGCTCAACCTGACCGAGGTGAAGGAGTACTAGGAGACGCCGGTGGAGCTGAGGGTGACGCTGGTGGCGCTGATGGTGTTGAAGCGAGTGCAGCAACCCCTCTTGGTGAAAACGATGGCGCTGATGCACCAGCTAAAGGAACCAACAACACTGGTGCTGAACTCTCGTCTTCTTCTGGCGGAGGTGCAGAAGCGTCTACATCTAGTAGCTGTAAGTACCCCGTCTGGACGTTGGAGAAGTCCTCGACTCCAGCCAATAGCAGCTTCTCCCGTTCAATCAACTCGGACCTCATTGCTTGCCAGCCGAATAGATTCAATGTCAATGTTACTGACTTTCTCACTGGAATGTCTCCAGTAGCAGCAGCAGCAGCATCTTCTCCGTCCTGTGTACTCCCCGCCCTGTATTCACTCACTTCACCCTCCCCATTCTCCCTTCTACGATATCGAGCAAACCAAACTGCAGCAACTAACGCAACAAGTACCGCAAATCCACCTGCCATTCCCGCCAAGAAACTGCCAAGTTTTAGACCATGTTCATCCTTCTCTTTTGCTCCTCCATACATACCGACATTTTGACTGTCGGCATTCCTTTTGACTTGGGTGCCATTGCACACTGTCTGTCCAATGAGCTCTTTCCAGATCGGAGCTTCACACACTGCAATACAAACGCAGTCTTTTTTACCGTAGCAAAACTTGGTCAATGAGCCGTCAGTCTTGCCTTTTATCACGTCCTGGAAGGCTTTTTTCTTACATTTCTTGCACTTCTTATCGCCGTGCCGACAATAGTCCACTTTGAATGCAGGGAATTGAACCTTCTGATTGCCGTGATCTTCATCGTCATTTGACGGCTCTTGTCGCTCAAAGTCCAAAGCTTCCACGTACGTCGTTGGCACCATTCGCACGCAACGACCAAACTGGTTCACCATGCAGCTGTACCCGTCTCCTACGTCCACATTAAGGCAGTCTCTGCATGATCTGGGCTCGGTACAGCCATTGCTTCGCACGGTATAGTACAGACAAGGATCATCTGCTGTCCAGTCCGACGATGCATGGGCCACAGCTTCATTCTCCACTTGACTATTGACGCAGCTAATGTCGGATTTATTATTCACATTAGACGTAGAGCTACAACTGGTCGAAAGTTGTTTGACGTCAGTGCTGTTAATTTGGGAAGAATGACCACTTTTCGACAATATGAGAGAATGTGGTGGTGGTCGTCGTGGTGCTAGTGGAGGAGGCACGGCGTCGTCGCTAATGCTTGACGAAGACATGATGGAGGTGTCAAGTGACGAGTGCGAGACTTCGTATATTATGTCGGCCAACCCTAATCGACTTTCTCGTCTTGACGATTGTCTATACGTTTTTGTTGTATACGTCAGCAAAATGTTGATGACGTTCGCAAGTACTTGGCGGTGGAGAACCCTAAAAGGAGTGAAGTTTGAGCATTCACTCCTTTGTTTGCGCTGTTGGACGCATATCGAGCACAAGAAGGTTTGCGAGTATTCGGGGCGATCTTCAAAGAGACTCCAAGTATAACGTCACGTGGGAGCTCAATACGATCTGCGTGACCGTGAACCCGACGAGATCCGACGCTCTCTTCCTGATTGCACTGACCAGACCTTCTTTGATCAGTGTACTCCTCAGATTGATCTCGTCATCTCGAATTGCGGGAAACAGTCCACCGTAAAGACACGGATTCTGATCTTACTGGATACTTCGGCCTCAAACGAGATCATGAGTCGACGCTAGCGCGATGATTCGTGAGCCTTTCTTCAAACGTCTTCGAATTTGCATAC
>NQFO01004399.1:0-36308 GCA_003991265.1 Pseudoperonospora humuli | reverse complement strand
GCATGGAATTGATTGTAATTTGTTGCCCGTACCATGGTGCTAGCATGACGCGGTGATCCGTCAGGACGTCGACAGGTATTCCCAAGCACTAGACTGTCATTTTGCTTCAATCCTACACTCCGTCCTTCGTTGATTGAGGAGACAGCAGCAGCTTGACTGTCTGGATCAACCAAGAAGGACGCAACAATTGCGGCAAACTGGTGATAGCCATTCGTCGGGAGATACTGCCCATACACGACGCTCTCCGTTTCGATCAAAGGCATGTCGCTCTCCATGATCTCACGCTCGTCATCGACTCGGAACAGCAATTTTGCCAGCTCAAGAGCGTGAGGCAAGTCAATCACCTCGCGCATGGTAATGGGGTGGAACATTGGCTGTCGACGATACGATAAAGACGCTGTTCCTGCCGGCCTTTCATCGCTCCTGAGATGTCGAGCACAGACATAACGACACACAGAGCAAAAGATGAGCTCTTCTTCCGATCGTTCACGCAGCATAAACTCTTGAAAACGTTTGACGTCTGCGTCGATTGCTGCAAAGTCTTCAATACTCTTGGTAAGGTCAGCGATTGCTGCATCGATTAGCTGTGGCAGGCCCAGTCGACAGCGGAAATGTTCGTATGTGAGCTGCTCAATGTTGAAACCAAGTACTTCAAGCTGTTGAGCAGGTTCCTCTGCAATAGCAACTTTCGAGAAGAGCCGAGATCTCTGTTGACGCCACTCGGTGAAGGATACTGCGAGGTGGCAATGAGTTGCGAGCATTTCACCAAGACGACTCGAGGGCAATTCGCTGAGTTTTCCCACGATCGTGTCGTAGATATCCGAGATGTACTGCTTCAGAGAGACCAGTCTCTTTCTCTGCTCTCGTGATGAGAGCGCAAGAGCTAAGCGAGCCTCTGTCTGCGCCATGTCCTTCCTCGTGGCAGGATAATATGCCGCTGAGTTCCAGAGACTGTCATCTAAATGCAGTTCTGCGTCGTTGTGTAGACGCACGGTCTCTTGTTCTTCACATGACGTTGTTGGCATGTTGCCGTCAAGATTCGTGGTATCAATTGCATCGACTAGCTGCGCTTTGTCGTGCTTGTCACTTTGTATGTGCTGGTTCAAGTCAACTACAGAGTCAGTTTGCACTGCACTGTCACAATTTAATCGCTTGTTGCTCTCGTCCAGCGATCGCTCAGCGTTGTCGCTCTTCACTTTCTCCTCTGGAACCGTTCTCAGCACTAGATGAAATGAAGCGAGAAGAGCTTGAGCCTGCTGAATCGTTTCCTGGATAGACTTCACATCTTCTTCATCAAGTGATTCTAACGGAGTGACATCGGTGAAACGAGAGAGCACATCTCTCTGATCGTCCGGTACGTCTCCATTCTCAGCAGCAGCAACAACTTGTTCGCTTTGTCCTTCTCCTTGATGCAACATGGTGATTCCAGATGCCAAGTCACGAAATGTTGTCAACAACTGACTCAGCGTTTGTCTGAGGTTCGATTGAGTGTCACGTTCCATAGTCTCCTTTGTGTCTGAGTCCATGTCACTTGCAGTGTTTCCATCGTCCTTTTCATTCAAAGCCGTTGTCCCTTCTTCTGTAGCTGGAACCAAGTCCTGAGAGGCAGAAACCAGCGCGTCTCCGTCTTGTTCTCGTTCGCTTTCACCGATAAGCTTTGACGTACTGTTCATCAAAGAAAGCTTGGCTCTCATACCTCGACGTCGACTCAGTAAATGTGCTTGAACGTTGGCCTGCATGAGCCCGACTGCAGCATTCTTTTCGCGCTGACGCATGATCGTTCGCATGACCGCACGACGGAAAAGTGCCAGTCGACGCTCACGAAACCCTCGATATGAACGCTGAATGTTCAACGCAGCTGCTTGTTTGTTCGCTCGAAGCACAACCTGAGCTTGCTCTTTGCATATCTGATACTTTTGGTATGCAGACTGCAGCTTCGTAGCGGCTGAATGCAGTTCTTCGGTCGGGTCGTTCTTCGACCGACTTGAGTCCCCAGACGCTTCAGCTCGTTGCTTTCTCCACTCTACTTCATCATCGTCAGCGTCGCTTTTGCTGTCGTTGTCGTCGACGCAGTCATCGCGGCCATTCTCAATCACTCGATCGCCTTGAACTTGCACCACAGCAACCGGAAGACAGTGTTTAAGTTGGTGCTCAAGCTCCTGCACTTTATCAGCTAGCTGCTTCTTTTCCTCCACAATGCGTTCGTATTGTGCGTGTAATTCAGTGATCTGATCTTGTTGCTGATTGTTCTCTTGAATCAAAAGCTTGCCATGTTCAAGAAGACGAGCGATGGCCGCGTCATATTGGTCGCGAATTTCATACAAAAGCTCGCTTTGTTCTCGGCAAATGTATCTGATCTGTCGAGCAAGTTCATGAAAACAAGACGAGTAGATTTGCGTCTCTTGACTTGTGTGCTCGATCATCAAACGCCTGCGTTCAGTAAGTATCGACGGACAAGTTTTGGTTTCCAAGACAGTGTCGTCTTCGTTGAATCGAGGTATCGTAGCACGCATTTTGCAAAGAACTTGTCGAAGGTATAGCACTTGTTGACGGTTGTGAGGTGTTAATGCTGGGAACACGATCGTCTCCCATTGTCCTTGGGAGGTAAGAGTCGACCTGTATTGATCAAGTGGATAAGTATGCGGTACGACGACGTCGTTGGTCTCAATAACAAAATAGTCACGAGGAATCTTGGAAATCTCGGTTAACACTGGAATATCACTAAGAGTCTTAGCCAGAGACTGTTTCCTCGTACTGCTACTTCCAGAAGATCGATGTCCATCCACTCGCTTTGGCGAGAGCAAGTCTCCCTTGTTGTCATGGAGATTCAACGGAGGTAACATCGAGCAAATGGTCGAACACGTCCTGATCAAAGCCAAAGGACTTGTCCTTCTACACAAATATACATGTGCTATAATTGCGTCTTGAGCGTTGGTATCCCTCTCATCAGTCATACCTTCCGTCAAAGTCGAATATTTCGTGACGAATACTTACACTTTCACGACGACAGTCGCGTGTCCCCCGACGCGTTTTTTATAATTGATGGGCAGGAATCTCACTGGGTGCATCGTCGTCATCATAAACATCCAGCGGTTGCGTTGGTATTGTGATGAACAACTGCTTCATTTTACGCTGGAAGCGGCGAGCGTACGGCTTTGGTGGGATCGCAGAGACGCCACTTTGCGACTTTTGCAGCACACGCACCTTGTAGGCACGCTCAAGCTGCTTTGCAACGGTCCACTCCTGCAAAATGTCCACCAGGCCGAAATAGTACTTGCTCGGGCCTGAAACCTGGTGTGCATGGTATGCGTGGCTCTCAGGATACGTGGCTTGCTCGAGTGGATGCGGACCTGGCGAAAGATCGGATAGACGCGTGCCGTAGGAAACAGCAGACGACTCGGACGACCTCGTGCCATCCGATACGACGTCATCTTCATTCGTAGAACGGCGAGTGTCATCGGAATTGGAGAAGAAATTGACATCAACTCGGTGTTCATGAGACTCATCGCAGTGCGCAGTGAGTTCCACGGACTTTCGACGCGAAAAGCTTCGCTTGTATTCTTTCGTGATGGTAAAATACGAGTAGTGCGTGCCAATGAGAAGACTGTAGTCCATGATGCCAGCGCTAGCAAGGTAGTTGCTATCACGAGTAAGTTGTTTCACAAGCTTTACCGCTGTACGTGGCTCCAGCTTCAATCGTTTCTTCAAGTCATTGTCTCGTAAGGTAATGTCGGGGTAATGCTCTTCGCCGGGTGAAATGCACGGCTCTTGAGGAGCGCCTCCAAATGTAAAGAATCGATTGCACTTAGAGCAGCGATACTTTTCCCCCAAAACACAAGCAGGAGCATTTCGATCGACCCAAGATCCTTTGATGTCATATCTGCGATGAATCACTTCCGTCGTGCTCAAGAAATTCCCCATCACGATAAAGTAAAAGATTTGGCCATACATCTTCATGGCGTGAAAACCAAAAAAACGAGGCAAGAGCGTTTCTGGATTCCACTTGAGATAGCGCAAATAAGTGGGCAGCAATCGGAGCAATACATCCTTTTCCTTTGACGTCGTGCTCTTGACCAAATACTTGCGATCGCATGTGTTGAAGACGAAAGCGCCACTTCGACCTTCGCTAATACGCTCGTTAATCGTGTTACGAAACGCAAAGATGTACTCTGCATCATTGACGCCATAGAGTTGACGAATAGATGCAAACACGCGCGGCTGGAAGTCGTAGAACTGCATTTCCGTCAACGCCACGGGCATGAACGTGAAGGACATGTTGCTCGGATTGTCGCGCGGTTCCTCGACAACCCGCACCGTTGAGTTTCTCATTTCTCGCAAAACTGGCGTGGACCTAGGAGGGATCGTCATCGACCCCACACTTCCGCTGCTTGATGCAAGCGAAATTAACTGCCGCATTCTTCGTTGAGGAGACCGTTGCCAATCCAATTGAAAGGTGTGATTGTTTCCGCTTTTTCGTCGCATCCGGTGGTGGTGCTGAATGGACTCAATGATGCCATTTGTCGCCATCTGAATCATCTGCTTTCGCAAGGCCACATTAAGCTGTGGGTTCATTAACTTTTCTTCGTGCTTGTGTGGATGATCACGCTTGTTCCTGGCTGACCCAGTATATTCCAAACTAAAATCATTCAGCGAAATCGACCGCCGCGTCGCCGACCGGTTCTGATAATGCGATGGCAACGTGAAATCGGCAGGATCATCAGGACAGAACGAAGGAAAATACGGGGCATTGACCACAATCCAGACAATGATGTTGACGCATCCACGAGAAGCATGGAGAAAAGCACTCAAGTCGATAAGCTCCTTGAATAGGACCTTTCCCAGCACGGACTTGACTGCCGCGGTATTTGTCATGGCAAAGAGACAAATCATGAGGAAAGACCACGAGATGAACACGGCGCACGTGAGCATTCCATTGGACAACACCCGACGTCGTACTTCAAACGTCTCTTCCAGTCCACGACGCAATCGAATTCGAACATACACCATGCACGCGAGACCAAAGAGCAAGTACACTATGACACACGCATGGTACAAGATCCACTGATGCCAGAAAAAGCCTGGCATGTCCGTGTTGTGGTGGAACCAGACAAAGCGTTCATTATCATCAGTAGCTTTGACGCAGTCCGGGTGTGTATCGTTTGTCATGGTGCATTCAACTTGTAGGTCGCCATGCACCAAGAGCACAAAGCCACACACAATGCCACTCAACATTGAGTAGAACCAGTAGACCCGGAAATTGTGCGAGTATGATGTAAATGGGTTCGTAATGGACTGCACCATGTCAATGGGAATGGCAAAGAACCAAAACTCGCCTGCAATCAGCAGCGCCTGTGTAATCGCAGCGGTGGGAAACGGCAGCATGACGGCGTCCGAGAACTCGGTCACACAGTACTCGGAGATGTAAATGGCGGCGAGTAACAGATCCACGAGACTTTTACTGAATATCAATGGATTCGGGTGTGCTCTTACTGCAGGACTCATGAGGAAGGCCACAATAATCACCAGCGTAAAAGCGCCCGAGGCAGCAGCCCCGAGGAACAAATACTCGTCTACACTGTAGCTCCCCACCAATGCAATTGTAGAGCATGCGACTCCAAGCAATACGAAAAGACCTGCAATTGCCACCACAAGACCAGAATACGGACCAGCAGCGAATGCTCGAAAGCAGTTGCACAAGGACAGCAAACACTTTCTGTTGCCACGACTTGGTTGACACTCCCGCTCTTGTCGATAGTCATACACGGTATACTTGTCATTCGATAACGATATGGAGCAAAAGGAGCCACTACAATTAGAGAGCAATAAAGTGGGTGAGGAAGAGTTGGACAAAGAGATTGCACGATACAAGAAATGACGCACTGATTTCTGCCACTCAACAGCCTGTCGCGCTCCGAGACCGACCGCGAATGCTTCATCACACTCAGCGAGAAGAAGACCACGTGCCAGGAACAGCGTGGGGGCGGACGCCAAGCGTCAAAGACGTATACGTTGCAAGTGTGCTGCCATTTTGTGCTCTAGTGTACCATCGACATGGTACAACTGTCTTGCCCCCAACGGTATAGTCTCTTCAAGAGATGTGCAAGATCGGTCTTTATCATAGGGTGCTGTGACAATGTCACCTCTTAACAATATCCAGGACTACGTGGGGATTTTTCCTCCCACGTTTTTTTATGTACCGTCTGAAGCTTATTACTTCGGCTGTGATTGGTGGATGGCTCTGCGTAGCGAACCCAAAAGGGGCTGTAGGGCTGGTGCATCCCTTCCATTTGCACTGCCAGACGCATACCAAACACAAGAATATCCACAGCTCAAGACAAGCTACGACAGAGATGGAGCTTCAGACATAGACTGAGCGCAAGCCACAGAGACAGAAGTCTGCTGGTACCATCTTCGAGAACGCTTTCAAGTAGGGCAAGGACTACTCCACCGTCACGTGTCGCCTATGCACCAACTGCTGTGACTCTCTTCTTCAACGCAGTGCTCATGCGCTGAGACCGATCCAGATGAAGACCTAGCATCTGGCCAATCTCCACACGCTTTGATGTCTGGAGAGCAGTCTCCCTATCTATGACTATACCGACAAGTCCATTGTTGCTCGGGCGTCAACTCCTCAGGCGCGTCTCATCGCAAAGAAGAACCTCATTTTGTGGACTAGTATCCGCATGTGTTGGTCACAGAAAGCACGACATGGACTCGTTGAAGTCTCGAATCTCACCGGATACTCTACCCTCAAACAAGACCTTTGTGAGCAGATGGTGGTCAACGCCGGCGTGATGGTTCGTGAGCACTTCGAGAACTCGACGTGCTGATCGCTTTTGAGGCGTTGGTAGCGATCTCGCCAAGAAGCAGACAAAGGAGAAAAGAAAACTCGTGAAAGCTATCAGGGACGCGTGCAAGAGTACCGACGAAACAAATTTGACGGAAGAGCAGCAGATGCGCGACATTCTTACGCCAGATGGTACCGACTGGAGCGCGCAGTGGATTCCGTGAGCGAGCCACATTCAAGTAGATGGTCTGACACTCTACGTTCGACTCTTGTGTAAGCTTCAGAGTGTGGTCGAGAGGAGGATGGCGGAGGCGCCTAACGAGAAGGGGGTCCGGGCGGGAAGAAGGCCGACAAGAAGTCCATTGATACGTGCGAGACGTCGTCATCGTACTTGGCCCTGGGATGCGGTCGCTGTGCACTGCTGTGAGAGAGGGTGATTGTCCACACGGTGCTTAAAAGCAAGAAGAAGATGATGAAGCTGAAAATGAAGAGGAAGAAGGACAGATTGGTCTGAATCCGCCGATCCCCCAACCTGAGTGTCGTAATGAGCGCAATATCGTGCGATCGAAGTGCCCTAGATAGAGAAAATCGTGGAGATGAGAAACTATCCACCTAAGTAGCCCTGGATATTGTGGATGTGACATTGTCAATGCTCCCTGTAATGTGCTCTTCTGGAATCTGCTGTAAACAAGGATCAGA
This sequence comes from Pseudoperonospora humuli, assembly GCA_003991265.1. Taxonomy (NCBI): domain Eukaryota; phylum Oomycota; class Peronosporomycetes; order Peronosporales; family Peronosporaceae; genus Pseudoperonospora; species Pseudoperonospora humuli. Next base: position 28,822 of record NQFO01004399.1, on the reverse strand, counting down.
CTCGAGGGGCGTTTCTTTGCAGGACAACCATGGACAACTGCTCATAATTTCTCAGCAGAAGCTGGAAGACGAGTGGGATAGAATGTGTTGAAGAAAACGAGTGTTCATCATCTAGGAAATATCTGGATACCATGCTTGCATGGTAGACAAACAATGCTGGATAGCCACTCAAACTTTATAAAGCAAGTTGAAAGACGAGTGGAATAATAGCAGGTTAGAGGAATACCACGATAGCTGTAACATTATCGTCACTGCCCCTTGAAAGAGCCTCATGGACAAGAATTTGTGCAGCTCGAGAACGCTGGGCGATGGGTTGGGCTCCCACCAGATCCACAGCCTCTTGGTCACTAAGAACATCCCACACGCCGTCGCATCCCAACACGAAAAATGGATAGTCAGTCGCTGGCTCTAGTCTGTCAGATAGGTTTCATGTGGCAAGCATCATTTTGTCAGCGTTCGATAGCATACGTCCAAGTTTGTTGCAAGCATTGTTTACCGTGTCGCGCTGATATGGGGTCGTGCGACCACAAACTGTTTGAGGTCCCAGTCTCCGAAGCTCCTGTGGCCGATTGTCTGGGTTAGCATGTTGCAAGACCACTGCATTTTAAGAAGGTCGGTACAAGACTTTACCGAGAGACTGCCAGCAAACCAGACACTCGATGCTGAATGACAAAGCCGCCCTGCTGAATAATCCGCTCTACCTCGTTGTGCTCACTAGCCTTGTGATCCTGAATGGAGTGAACAACTTTGAGCATCTCGTAGTTTGACAATGAAGCAATCAAGCAAAGTATGACCCTTACCTTGGAAAGTCGAATTGCTTTCCCTTTGTAGCTCACCACGGCACGACTATAAGAATTGCGCCACCAACGTTAGTATTACGTCCTGCAGTCTTCTATTTGCCAGCATCTACCTACCTATCGCCAACGTTAGCGACATATAGTGTTTTGACGCCTTGTTCCTCTAAAACTATTGCCGTCACTGCCGTTGAACCCTCCGACCCCTGACAGCACTCCATGTCTGACATCAAATAGCCGCTTGCAACAACACCCAGTCACACCCTCTCATTTCAAATGCCTCCAGCTCACACAGCAGTTACCGTTCGATTCGCTTCTCTACAGTGCTATCATCGTCCGCCAGCAGTAACTCTGTCGCAATGTTTTCATGCAGCACTCGTTGCAAATACGTCGACACGGAGCGACCTATCGTAGATGTATAGTTCAGATGACACTGTCCTCGCAGTATCGACGAATAGAAATAAGGGTGCAAAGCAAAGAGTGGCCTTCTTACCTCCGTGTCCGTCGTGGATAGCAAAGTAGCCGTTCTGTGGATTTTGCAGATATCCGTCAACGATGCGAATCGTGTCTTCCATCGTCTTGCGGTATTCAGCATTCTACAGGTGTCATCACATAGTAGCAGCCGATATCAACATCATTTCATGCAGCAGCAAGCCTTGCTACGAAGCCCACCATTTCCTCGCAGAAGCTCACACATTGGCAGCAACTAAACACTTCGTTCATGTTAATTTGTGAAAATGTGTGCCATAGGGCTGGAAAGATTGTAGCCTTTGTGCAAATTGTTCAAACAAAAAGAGAAAAGTATTTACTATGGGTCGTCCGCGAATTAGTGTCGGGGCTGTGGCGCTGTCAGCGGTCACAGGCGTGACGGTGTCTGCGGTATCGATGATGGCGTACTTTCGCTTCCAGCATCCGCAGGAGTTCGTAGACGCCAGCATTCGCATGACGCGTCCGGAGCTATCGGACGATTTTAACCGCAAGTGGGGCCTTTTCGGCACGGGCATCATCGACTCAGTGCCACAGGGGTTTAAGAACCTGTTCGTCGCGCCCGATATGGCTGATCGTTTTGAGCAACACAAGAAGAAACGCGAAGAGCAGATTCGTCAGACGCTCGAAGATCTGCGTCCCAAGGGCAAGTAAATAGCCATCTATTGACGTAGTTTGCCGCAATATACCTCTTCTCGAGCTACTCTGAAGCAGGCTTTTTCCTCCAAAAGTTGTACATGAAAAGCATGATGCAGTAATGATAGAAGATAAAGAAACAGACACCGAGTCTCGGCAGCAAAGTCGCATGTATTTCAACATGTTCTTATGGTGATCATCGACCAAAACGCAGCGAGTCTCTGAGTGCATAGAGCTAGCATTACATCTACGAACGGTAGCGGCGCAGCGAAAGGGTGTTGCGACGCTTCCAGTTCTGACGGAATGACGAACCGATGATCTTGTTGGCACGGTGGCCACGCTTGCGAAGACCACGGCCCTGGCGGCCAGCCGATGTGAGACCACGCTGCTGACGGCCCTTGTGGACAGCGTTGGCGATCCAGTTGATACGAGGGTCGCGGCGAATAACCTTGTGGGAGTAGTCCACCATAATGATCTCAAAGTACTTGTACGTTGCGTCCTGGTTCACCCAGTACGAGTTGAGCACACGCAAGTTCGTGAACTTGTTGCCGGCGCGCTCCTCCGCCACTGAGCGCAGGTTGCGCTCGAACTTCAGCTCATTGATACCGTGGTGCTTGGGCTTACCGTACACAATACCCTTCGAGTTAGGGCGCTTGCGGCCACCGCGACGCACGGCAACGCGCACAATCACGAAGCCTTGCTTGGCCTTGTATCCGAGACGGCGGGCCTTGTCCACACGGGTAGGGCTGTTCACGCGGTGGATAACTGGCAGCTGGCGGTACTCCCAGGCGCGCACACGCAGCAGAAAACGCAGCACATCGGACTGTTTGCGCTTCCACAACTCCTCTAGGTACTTGTAAGCTCCCATACTTCCGCGACTTTGCTAAATGAAATGCCTTTAGCGATTAGCATTGGCTCGCCAGCCATTCATCTCATGCAAACCGGTACACAGATCGTAGACACCGGTATAATCTCAATCTCGCAAATATGACGTTTTAACAGATAAAAATATATTACTTTCTACGGGTGCTTGCGTTTACAATAGTATCGTTTCTATCTGTCCTGTTGAACTTGCTTGCTTGCTTACTTACTTGCTTACTTGTGAATTGGATCATATCGACGACGACCATGCTGACGGCAGCGCGTGCAACGATTTCGCTAACAACGTTCCGTTCAGCGCCTCATTTCCGCTGGATGAGTGTAGCCACGAAGGCGACGCAGTTCAAGCTGGAGATGCTCGGTGGTAAGGACGCGGGCATCGCGCTCTTCACGATGGACCGCCCCGAGGCGCGCAATGCGCTGGGCCGCCAGTTCATGGCCGAGTTTCGCGATGCAATGGATCAGGTCCGCCATGATCCTAAGGTCCGCGTAGTGATCGTGCGAAGCGTCGTTCCCAAAGTGTTCTGCGCGGGTGCAGATCTGAAGGAGCGACTCAGTATGACGCCGCAGGAGGTGAGACTGGTCTCGAAGGTGGATGCGTGACTGGAGACCGGCATGTTACCGTGTTGTATTCGTACTGCTGCAGGCAGCTGCATCTTCACGAGGCTATCGCACGGGCTTTACTGATCTGGAGCATCTTCCGATGCCGACGATTGCTGCTATCGAAGGAGCCGCTCTTGGTGGGGGCATGGAGATAGCGCTGGCTTGCGACCTCCGCATCGCTGGAGCCAAGGCGATTCTTGGGTTCCCAGAAACGTCCCTGGCGATCTTGCCTGGGGCTGGTGGCACCCAGCGTGCATCTCGCTTGATCGGTATGGCTGCTGGTGTATCGAAATGCAGTGATGTTGTGCTCACAGTTGTCATTGACTACAGGGATCTCAAAGGCCAAGGAGCTCATCTTCACCAGTCGTCGTCTAAACTCTGAAGCTGCCGCAAAGGTTGGTCTGGTTGACTATGCCGTGCCCGAAGGTAAAGCCTATGATAAAGCGTTGGAGATTGCGCGCGAGATTTTGCCCAATGGACCCGTCGGCGTCCGCATGGCGAAGGAGGCCATAATGAGAGGCTCTGAAGTGGACATCGCCTCCGGTATGGCCATCGAAAACGCATGCTACGCGCAAGTGATCCCAACCAAGGACCGCATCGAAGGACTTTTGGCCTTCAAGGAGAAGCGCAAGCCGCAATATACAGGCGAGTAGAGTAGTGCAACGATCTGCGACTACCAATTTGTGCAGCAAATTGGCTGATTTCGTACCGTGAAGTGCAAAATTCTGGTAGCTTATGTTGATATTCGTCGTATACAACTATTGGCTGAAAGATGACTTAGAGCCATCTGATTAGTTGATTTTTGCTCACTCATTTCAACCAGTGATGTCACTAGATCAAACCCCCTCAGCAGACCGATAGTAGGATAGATATAGCACGACGATGGCGTCAGGCGATAAGCACGAGCTCAACGAGCCCTGGGCGATATGGGAACAGCGCGAGCAAGGAAAGAATATGTCATATGGAGAGAAGCTGTACAAGCTGTGTACTTTTAGCTCCGTTGAGGAGTTTTGGGGCTATTGGAACAACATCCCGTCGCCCAGGTGAGCTAGCGAGTTGCCTGCAGTATTGTGGCAACAATGATGTCTTACGTGCATATCATGTTACGCGATGCAATCTCTTGTATACTTGAACAGTCAAGTGCTGTTCGACGGCTTTACTCGGAAGAAATTTGCGGACCGAACGGTGGAGGGTTTTGCTGTCTTCAAGGACGGTATCGTGCCCGAGTGGGAGGACCCGGAGAACAAGAATGGCGGTGAATGGTCCATTCGGAAAGGTTCGGGCTGCAAAGTTTTGCATAGGATTTGTGTGCGATGTCTGATTGCTTGTCTTGCATTGGTAAATTTGTAATTGCCAGAGGTGGGAGCTCAGGAGCTAGACGAGTTCTGGGAGAAGCTAGTGCTAGGCGCCATCGGAGAGTTGATCGATCCGGGCAATGAAGTAACGGGAGTGCGAGTCATTCACAAGGTATTGTATTGCTATTGCAGAATGACGCCTTTACGCATGATAGGTCTAACGTCTTGCCAAAATTGCTGTTGCTGATGGCATTCTCAGAACAACAAGAAGGACAAAAAGGATCCAGGCAACAACTACCGCTTTGAGATCTGGCTGCGTGGCGTTAGCCGCGCTAAGGCCGATGAGATCCGCAACAAGACACTCGAGGTGGTCAACTCGGGCAGTTCGGGTGCACCCTGGGTATCCAATGAGTTTTTGTACAAGAAGCACTAAGTGTAACGGGCTGCAGTATCCAGGACTGACCTGGGTGGATACTTTCTCGAACCCACGAATGTTTTTCGATGTCATCATACTTGTGCCCTTCTGAAAGTCTCCATGCGTCCCTGACCGCGTGTGTCTCGCCCACAAGCAGCCTCAGCGTGTTTTGGGCCCCGCTCACGTCGCGGTCTCAGTGCTTGCACTTCGCGTGTCGCAGCGATGCATCCTTTCACTTCGATCTGCACTTGAATATCCAGCACCACATTCACGTCGAGCTGATGAAAGCACTGCGAGCAAAGCTTGCTCGTCCTGAAATCGTCCATGGAGCCATATTCGTCACTCGTTACTTGGTTCGCAAAGAAGCGACTAGTGTACTTGCATCGAACATGTAGCGTATTACAGTCCACCGATTCGAATCCAGCTGTAGCCTTCGAATTGATCCGCGCGTCAAAACCAAATGGTGTAGCTTGATGTGTGCTACTCGTGTACGTCGATGATGATAGATACATTGATGCTAGGCAAGAATTTTGTGTGGTCGAAGTACGCATTTAAGGCGAACTTTGCGGTCATTCGACGATTTTTGCCTCTCAACATACGTTCACATGGCCAACAAGATGAAAATGCTCTTTTCGGACGCGCCTCCGGACGCGCTTGAGTACGTGATCTATTGCTATCAAGTAGCGTGCATATGTTTGTCTGACCATTCTTTGCTACGTGCTGACACAGGAATCTACTGTCTCCGAGGCGCAAGCTTTTGTACGGGTTATTCGCCTTTGGACCTGGCACGGTATTGGGCCTGTACCTGTACTCAGTGAAGAAGCGGATGGAGCGAGAGAACGAGGTCTTACGTCTAGAAGAGGTACAGAGTGAGCTAAATATCGTCAAGGAGCGACAAGATAAAGACCTGGTGCTGGCTAATGCTATACAAGAAATGCGTGACCGTCTCCGACGATTAGAAGAAGAAGCTACTGCTAGCCGACAGAATGCTGCAAAGGTGACAAGCGCTGCCAGTAGCAAGGCCGACGAGGAAAAGAAAGAGTTGCCAAGCGATATATCAGCTGTGAGTGACAGCAAGATTGAAGCGGCTTTAGCTGTGCTCAAGTCTAGCAAGCAAGTAGAAGAAAAAAACTCGTCTACTTGGCTCAGCACGTCATTTGAAGGCTCGCAAGGACGAAGAAACAAACGCCATCAAGAAGTCCTGCAGCACGATGTTGCGGCACACATTGCCAAGCAGAGAGAACAGGCAAAATAATGCCATAGAAGTGTGACGCACTCAACTGCAGCTTGCTACCCATTTTATCACTCTTGTTCTCTTTTTTTCTGAATTTTACGTTACTCTATTCGAGTCCGACAATTTTACCGAACTTTTTCACACTTGACTCAAACAAAGCCCAAGAAAAATGCCGTACTTACACGTGACGCTTCATGGCGCGACGGACCTCCCAACGAGCGACTTCAGCATCGCTGGCGGTAAGAGCGACCCGTATGTGACTTTCAAGCTCAATGGAGTCACGCATCGAAGTCCGTGTCTCGAGAACACACTCAACCCGGTGTGGGATCCTCCGGAGCACTACGTCTTCCTTGTCCCGGATACTGCCAGATCCGTGCTTAGTGTGGAAGTCTATGACATGGATACATTGAACCCGGACGATTTACTAGGCACTCTCGTGGTACCCGTGGCTAAGTTTGCTGACGAGATGGAAGTCTCAACGCTCGAGAACTATCCACTATCGGTGAAAAGCGAGTATGCGGACCAGGATCGCAACAGTACACTGCTATTAGAGATGTGCCTCAAGCACTCGGGCGATGGAGAAAAATCCGTACACGTGTGGGAGAATGAGAGCTGGTCCATGGGAAATGGATGGAAGCCCACAAACTCTGCAGAGCGACGTCAGTGGTCGTCGTATGACGATTCGACTACATCGGCCACGTTCAGCGAAGTGGCGCCACCTGCACCGGCCAATATGATTGGCACGGGTTGGCAATATTGCTCCGATCGTGGCGATGCACAAGGCTGGTTGTATGCCAAGAGCTTTGCAGGTCCCTGGACGACCACGAAACCAGCATTTAGCTTTGTCAGACGTCGATTGTGGGAGAACACGTTCAAGCCTGAAAACGACTCGTGAGCGGCATTTTGACGGAAGCAATAATTCATGAACGTGTCAATAAAGCCTGTTTACTTGAGCTTTTGACGATAACTTGTGTGTCTCCTGGTGTGTTTTCACGCCTTTGAAGATGTTTCATACGGTCAGAATCTTGAATCGACGCTTTGCCAAGAGGCGGCTTAGGAGCAAGTGGCCATGTCGTTAGAGCAATGTGACTCACTTGAGCATCGTGTATATGATTCCAATGAGGATGAAGACCACCCGCACGAAAGTGTCCAGAGCAAAAACGATGGCAAAGATAGTGATACGCCTGTGAAGCGAGAAGATGGTGCAGCTGGTGGTGGTAACGCACTGCGACTTGCTTGGACGTTTGGCTTTCACAAAGATCTCATTGGCGGGGTTCATAGTCTGTCCACGGAAACACGTCGTGCTGTGTTCTATGCAGCTGCTCACACGGGTGTCATCTACGACTACGCTCGTCGCCAGCAACGACTATTGCAAGGACATTGCCACCCAATCTCCTGTTGTGTCGTCAGTGAAGATAAACGCTGGATTGTCACGGCTGATCGTGGTCATGAGTCCATGCTAGTGGTGTGGGACGTCCAATCCGGTAACCCGATTCGAACCATCTTTCGACCGCACGCGAATGGTGTCCAAGCTATCGATATCTCACCGGATGCACTCTTTCTCGTTACTTTGAGTGCTGTTGACCGCAACGACAAAGACACGGAGACTACGGACAGCGCAGATCAAAAGCGATTTGATCAAGAATTGGCAGTATGGGAATGGGCAGCTCCAGCAAGTGGAGCAGCAGTCTCAAAACCACTTTACTCGTCTCTAGTCGCTACTGAGGATATACAGCATGCAGTACGCTTCAATACGTACGATGTTCGAGAACTTGTCACAACAGGCCATCAGCGTGTCATCTTCTGGAGCTGGGCGACCCGTGCACTGCTGTTTTACTCTCCGTCGCTGGTACAAAAGGACTTCCGACAAGTTGTCGGGGCTTTTACGCAATCAATATTTGTACCGGAATCAGCGCAAGCCCTCACAGGAACAGAAGATGGAGACATTGTGCTTTGGGACGCAGTACAAAATGAAAAGAGCACTGCGATACCAGCGAGTAGTTTCCCCGAGCGAAAGGCTGTCAAGATAGTGCGTCTTGCTGGGGGAACTGAGCCACAGCAAAAAGTGGCTCTAACTGTTATCGTCGACATGGATGGATACCTTGTCGTTGGGTCCAGCGATGGTGCTGTGCGATTCTACGACTTTGATTACCGTTTGGCAGCATGGTTTGAAGACATGAATGCAGGCCCTGTCACGAGTGTATCCTTTGCGTGTACACCTAGTGCCGATAATGACAACAATCTTGGCAACGACGTGCATCCACCAGGAGATGATGCTGCCAACGAATCTTTTCAAGTTTCGGACTTTATCGTGTCCACGGCGTCTGCATTCGTTGTTGGTATGAGTGCAAGGTTGTTTTCAGAGTATGAACCAGAGCGACGTCGCGGTACTTTGCTCTTGCAAGGAATCAACGATTCGATTCATGGACTTGCTGCACATCCAAAAGTATCACAGCTAGCGCTTAGTTCATACTCGGGCCTTGTCCAGCTCTGGGATTATTCTGCCAAGCGTTTGGTCATGATCCGGTGCTTCAAGTCGGAAAAACTTCGTCCGCAGTGTCTTACATTCACTCGGGATGGCCAAAAGCTGATAGTTGGCTTCACCAATGGCACTCTGAAAGTGTTGCATGCGCAAAGTCTTGGTGACATCGCTTCATTACGTCTTGGAAAAGTTGCTGTGACCGACATTGTAGTAAGTCCCGATTCATCGCTCTTTGTAGCGCTAGACGCTTCTTTGTTTCTTGGAATGTGGCGTGCTAAGCAAGCTTCGAGTCACCACGACGAGGTGGATGATGCTGGCGGATGGGTGTACCTAGGACACTGTCGTTTTCATTCAAAGCCCATAACGGGGCTCGAGTTTTCACGAGATAGCGATGGACAGCCAGTTCTTGTATCGGTTAGCGAAGACCGCACACTAGCTGAATATTGCCTCACACGCTCGAGTATCTTGGATGGTGTGGTGCTCAAGCAAGCCCCCACACGCCTAGAGCAAAGCGCTATACCGACTGCGTGCTGCTGGCATCCTGAGCTACGAGGAGTGCAAGAAGATTTACTTATCGTGGCAAATGATGAGTACAAGCTCAAGCAATGGAATCACGGCAACCAGACGTGCCGCAAGACGACGCTGGGTCCTTCGTACGGTGGACCGATCAATAAACTGGTGCCAGTGCCACTTCGAGAAGATGATCGAATCGCTGCTGAAGCTACTGGTGGTGTTGCCGAGCGATATTGTGTCTATGGCACTCATGAAAAGGTTGTTGGACTACTGAAACTACCTTTGGACGGTAATCCGCACAAAGCTATGGGTCTCATCGCGCATCCAGGCAAAATCAGTAACCTAGACGTGACGTTCGACGGAAGCTACTTGCTCACTGCAGGCGGTGATGACCTCGTAATGAACATGTGGGAGATTGATACTCATCAGCTCGACTTGTTGGAGGCTCAAGGTATACCACGGAACGTTGAAAAGGAGCTGGAAGATGAGCCTGAAAGGGTCAATATGGAGGGACCACCAGCATTGGCGAGTCATGAGCTTGATGAAGACGATGTGGCGCTAACGCCATATCTGACATTGCTAGAAGGTGGCCGGGATGGCTCATTCTACCATGAAATAGTTGACTACTTTTATCTGGCACAGCTTCGAGTTCAGGGCGAGGATACAACTGCAGCCCGCGAAATTACGTCTCAAATACCACTACGCGAGATCCCAAATGTCATGCGTGCACTGGGCTTCTACCCCACAGACGAAGAGATTCAGCACATGGTGAGCGAGGTGCGCTATTCACGTTTTGCGGAGACGTCTTGTCCCGTTGAAAGCATTGGATTGCACGAGTTCATCAAGTTGTATGTGAATCATCGACCGGTGTTTGGCGTTGGCAAGTCCCAGATCGAGCGTGCTTTCAAAGTCCTTGCATCTCGAAGCTCGGGCGATGAGAATGAGGATGAGGGGCCAGCAAGATTGCAATGGGATCAGCTTCAAGCCCGACTGCTACAATCTGGTGAGGCTATGAGCGAAGAAGAATTGCGGAGTTGTCTAACTGCATTGCTCGCAACTGGTGATGGAGCTGGTGGGTTGGTCATGGACTCTCAATACACTGCGCTTAGCTTTGCTGATAAGATACTTGGTTTTGATGACTATGAAGACCATGAGGAGAATGATGCAGGAACTCCAAAGTCTTTCTAAGGTCTTATGCACTTTCATTGTTCGTCTCTTTCGTAGCTATTGCTACCTTTGTAGTTCTTTTAAAGTGGTTCTTGAATTCAAACCTTGGTACGTTGTTACTCGCCATCAACTTGTTGCCAGACTGTAGTAGACACTCGTGTGCTTTTGTTGAACGACTCGAATCTAATCGAGCCAAGTAGCAACTCACGCACTCGCTCAGTCATTGAGGGTTTAAGCTGTTGATCAAAAGTCCCATCAATTGTGTCTTGAGGACGAGAGGAAATATCACCATCCGTTCTCGTACACGTGTCAGCAGGTGTCCAAGTCGAGTATTTTCTTGTCGCTGGTGATAATGATCCGATAGTGTGCCACGTCGGAGCAAGCGGGAAGTCGAAAATGTCGACAAGTCGATCAAGAGATTGTTCGAGAGCGTGGCGACGCTCGTCGAGATAGGACCAACGTAGACTGTTTCCCATGATAAATGACTTTGACTGCTTTCACGCGGGGTCAAATGCAAGTACTAAACGACAAGTGGACAAAGAGGAAAGAGTCTGTTAGTATCGACATCATGTTGCGACCAAAAGAGCCCATTGAGCGCGTTGGCATGAGCTTGACAAAAGCTAGTTTTACTCATTAAGAAGAGTCCATTACTAACAGAATGCAGATGGGCAAACGGGAATTGGCCTTCATCCATAAACGTGGCAAGAGCACGAGGGAATGCCAGTGTGGAATTGACCAGAAGAAAAGTGGAGAAGTGTCATAATGTACGCGTTAATATGGTGGACCAAGACATTTGGACTGTTTGTACTCTGCTCTGTCATGGTGGCAGAAGCGATTTACGAAGCTGACCTTCGTCGTACGTTGGCCAAGCTGCTCAAGCTGTCGAATGAACACGAGAGGATCACGGTCCAAGGCTTACTCGAAGCTCCTCCCGAGTCGATCATGACGCTCCCGGCGTTCCAACAACTCGCCCGTAACGATAGTCGGGAGCTTTTGACCCAAATTGGCGAGTGGCACCTCTTTGGGGACGGCCCTGTGCCCCAAAATGCGACTCACGCCGAGCTTTTCCTTCAAGCTAGTGCCACGTATGGGAGTGCCCAAGCGCAGTTTCTACTTGGTACCCAGCGAGCTATCGCGGATGACGACATGTCTGCTCACTTGTACTACGAGTTTGCAGCCCAAGGACACTCCATTGCTGCCTCAATGGCTCTCGGATACAACGCCATGCGTGACTACTACTTTGACACGTCCTGTCTAACTGCTCTGCGGCACTATGAGACCGCTGCAAGCAGAGTCCTTGCCGAGCAGAAGGACCAAACGTTCCAACTCTTCAAGTTTCCATTGCCTGTACGACTTTCAGAGACGGAAGGTGCCGAATTTTACAAGAATTCTGACGTAACAGAAGGCATTAGCTATGCCGAGTTTCTTCGACAGCAAGCAAAGAACTTTGATAACAGCAATCGCATGGTTCGATCTGCGCGTATTACACTGTTTAACGATCTGTATGATGGAGTGGAGGGATTCGAACCCGAGGAGCATCGTGCACGAGAAAAAGAGGCACTGCGGTTCTTGGAGCATTCGGTTAAATTAGGCAACATTGAAGCTCATACGCTTTTGGGGCATGTGTATGCACACGGCCTTGCCGGTTGTTCACCTAATGTCACGAGAGCTGTGGAACTCTACGAATATGCATTGAATGCGTCGCAAGCTGAGCCGGATGGCGAAGCTGCCAACGGTCTTGGCATAATTTACTCGCGCGGTATGGGTGACGTACTTGTGGATCCCGAAAAAGCGCTCGAGTATTTCTTGCTCGCAGTTGACGTCGGCCATAGCGGAGGTATCTACAATGCTGCACTGGCGTACTTGGAGATGGGACCAATCTATTCAATGTATGCCGAGAACTACTTCGATGCTAGCTCAAAAACTGGCCATCTCAAGTCACTCTTCCAGCTTGCTCGACTCAAGGAGCAGCAAGTTGATAGTTTTGATGAGGACGAGAGCATGTATTGTGAAGAAGCTCTCGATCTTTACAAGCAAGTTGCCGAATATTCGCGCGAAGGCATAGCACTGATGTCTCGAGCGTTGGAGTATGCTCAACGTGGTAACTGGGTAACTGCGCTCGAGCTGTACTTGGTCGCAGCTGAAATGGGATACGAAGTTGCTCAAAGCAACGCTCTCTGGTTGATCGAACGCTTGCAACGGCAACTATTTGGCACTCTCTCGAACCGAGATGTAAAAGATTTGGAGCGTCTACACTCACGGCTACTCAATTTCGCTCTGGAACAATATAGTGGCGAAGCTCTCTTACGTATTGGTGACAATGCTTTTCAAGACGGAGACTACAAGTATGCGTTGAGAAATTATCGATCTGCTTTTCTACTGAGCGATGGCAAGTGCGCTCGAGCACTTTATAATCTCGGTTATATGAACGAATATGGGCTTGGAATGGAGGCACCTTCTCTCGAAGACGCGTCATCCTTCTACCATTTTGCAGGCGAGGAAAATCCATCTCTGCGCTTGGTCATGACAGTGCTCAAGTTCAAATTGTACGTCCAAAGCAGCTTCCAGCAGTTCAGTGAAATGGTGTATCGGACGTGGATGTCATTGACACATGAAGCTGATGTCTCTAGTGACGATATTTCGTCGTCTACGACAGCGCAGAGTGTTGAAGGAGAACCAGTGTCGACGTCGTATGATATTCCAACTCTTGATCAGAGTGCGAATCAACAGCAAACACCGGCATTTGTGGACTTGTCGTCAGTCCGAGATCTTGGCGATCCAGACGTTAGTAATACGTCGTATGACTACGCAATGGCCTTGCAGTTCCTTGTTTCCCAATCAAGTCTTTATCTCGACATTGCCCGTGTTGAAGTGCAGCAGGATCTTACAATCGAGACATGGCTTCGGATTGATAATGTTCCTTTACCTGGACAAATCATCACACTGGTCGATGTGCTAACAGATTTCAAGCTGGAGCTACTGCCTGCTGGCGATTCGTCATGGATGCTACGCTTCCGGAAGTTTTTGCTCACAGAGGATCTATTGACGCTCAGTTTTCCCAGTGTACCACTGACTCCACACACGTGGAACCATGTTGCAATCACGTTCGATGCTGCATCCCAGACTGTCACCCTGCTACTAAATGCTCAAGTGAAACAATCGCAAACCTTTCACTTGCAATCACCGACACTTAGTCAAAGCGAGAAAGCAAAGAGCGACAAAGCGTCTTCATTTTCGTTGCAGCTTATGGCGATTGGCAATGCAATTGGTCACGCTCACCTTCTCGATCCATTTGATTCACAATTTTTCATCGGGCAACTCGTGCACTTTCGTCTTTGGAAAGCATGCAAACTTGCAAATGAGATCGAGTTGCTCATGATTGCGCACCACCACGAGGTATCAAGCCAAGATTTGCTGGTCAACTTGCGCTATGAGCACAATGATGTATTGCCAGTCGATGACGTGGATGAAAGTTCACCGAAATCAATGAGAAACCGGGTGAAGAACGGAAAAAGATCCGTCATTAGAGCTCAAGGATTGCAGGTTGAGATGGTGGAGTTTCCACCACTCAACGAACTCTGATCTGGCAAAGCGCGACACTTCTCGCTCGTGTCATGGTCGAGCGATTCGAGAATGGCTTTTGTTGTGGAAGTCTCCAAGTGAAGATTAGACAGATGCGGCATTAGCTGCTGTGCTCAAGTTTAGCAAGCAATCGGACGAAGATGATTCGTCTTGTTGGCTCAGCACGTCATTTGAAGGCTTGCAAGGACGAAGGAATGAACGCGATCAAGAAACTGTGCAGCAAAAAGGTTGTGGCAATGCTGTCACGAAGATACTAGAAGCCTAAACGTCTTGATCAATATAGTAGCGAGGCTTTGTGGCGTATTGATGACAGTATGAAATCATTAGTATATTGATCTGTTTGTGCTCACTATGAAAGATACACGGAAGATGAATACACTCAGGAAGATGTCATTGAGTCCGCAACAACGTCATACGAACGACGGTGGGCAAGAATCGCAGTGTTAGCTGTGCTCAAGTCCAGCAAGTCCTTCACTGAATCGTTCAGATGAGAGCGGTAGTGGCAGCACGGGGTGGCGCTTTCAGCGATCTCTCCTTGACCACTTGACGTAAGAAATGGTATCCGCCTACGAAAACAAGAAAAATCCATTCCAGAAACGTGTTGTTGCGCGGTGTGACGCCGTTGCTGAGCATACGCAGCATGAAGCCGCTCCAAGTCGTGGTGATGGAATATTGACCAAACCAAAGACCATTGATAAGAATCTGTGCCGTCTTGTCGGATCTGAGTACCAAACAAAGTCCATGTCATGATTGACGTCATGGAGAAAAGAGGGAAAAGTGACGTACGACTTTGCAGCTTCAGAACTTTGGTCTGTGAACGTGGAATAACCTGAGCCAAACCAGCAATGACAACTGAGTACAATGAAAAACATGACAAGCCAATGACACTTTACTCACTTGTCGTGATGCAGTCCTCGTTCGCACTTGATAGCAACAATGACATGAAAACTTGTTAGCAAGGAGCACGCGATCGAAATACTACACGCAGCAAGCTTACCTCTCGCCCTCAACAACTTGAGCTGACGTCTCGAGTTCTTTTGAGGTATTGAGGAGGTTATACGACGGTGTGCCGGGGTAAAAGACAGCCACGGAGATGTTGTACAGCAAAAGCTCACTACGCAAGCTATCAGCCAGACCTCGGATGGCACTTTTTGAACCACTGCATCCACCACAACCCACAGGAAACTCGAGACTGTCCACACTGCTTACGAACACGATGCGTCCACGAATTTTGGCTTCAATCATAGCTGGAAGAGCAGCCTAATTCAACAAAAACACACACACATACACATACTTAGCCGGATTCCCAGAAACCTTTTAAGTCTCAGGAGTGCTCCTCTTACTTTGATCAAAACAACAGCGCCATGGTAGTTGATGTCCATGGCTTGCTTCATCAATGCAACGTCTTGCTCCCAGAAGTATGCCGGCCTTATACTTCTACTAGCCGCGTATACCACGTGACTCGTAGGTTGACCGTGAAAAGCATTGGCCTCTTGTACCGCTTGCTCCACTTGCTTGGAGTTCACCAAGTCACACTCGAACACAAACACGGATGCATTCTGTCCTGCTTCTTTCTACAATGCAACAATGATTCGTACAATACTTTGATCAGCTAGGAAGAGAATGATGCGGTCAGAAGCTCAACTTACCTCAAGTTCACTCTGTGCGGCTTTGAGAGACGCCATGGAAGGACCAATGAGTGACACCTTGGCTCCCTTTCGAATGTACTTCTTGGCAATTGCTAGACCCAGCAAAGTCTCACTTCCTACAATGTTCATTCAATCAACACAAGAGGCATATTTAGCTATCAAGTGAATCATGGAACCCCCAAGTGTGTGTTTTTACTGCACCTGTGAACAGTACGTGCTTGTCGAGTACATTGAAACGCGGTGCCGTGAGCAGTGACCAGAGCCACGAAAGTATACAGAGACCGACGAGGACAATGAGAGCAATCCAGCCTTGATCCATTGTTGGAATTTTATGAACTGAATGTCATCGTGACATTCAGTTTAATCGAATACAAACTTTAAGTGCAGGTTGTGAAGTAATCCGAGTGCATATGTGAGATAGGCGCTTCAAACAAAAAGGGATACCGCGTATACCTCAACAGCATTTCTCGAGACTCGCCGATGTATTGGTTGAATCCAGCCAGTAAAACGTGGCGTCGACAGCCGTGCAAAGTATCGTCAAAACATTCTACTATGACGAGCCTACGAGTTAAGTTTAGTCGTAGCTTTACGATGTCATATTCTTCTTCGAAGGTATTTGGAATATGATTTTCGACCATTTCATCAAAATGTTTTGTAAGCGGTGGATAGTGTATGTCTCTAGGTTTTAGGCTATTTTCTCGTCGCTATTTCTCCTATGCCCGTTAAAATGCCCAAATGCGTCCATCCCACTCATGAACATCGCCAGCATGACGATTGCCGCATTCACGTCGCAGTCCACGTACTTTACAATGCACTCGAGATTGTCACAGCAAAGCCCTTTGTGGCATTCTTCAGCTCTTGAAGGCCCCGTGCCACGAACTCGTGCTTAGGGGCAGGGGACTGACCAGACGAAAGCATCTAATGGCTGCAAGAAGAGCTTGTCTGCTCGTCCTAAACTCGTCTATGGAGACCATCGTCGCCCGTTTCTGCAACACCTGGGTACGTGTTCTTTCATACCCTTGCGCTCACTGCGGTCACTTCAGATGCCTCATGCAATACATTGTGTGGAATCAAGACGCGACGCTACGATGGTCCTTGCTCTTCTTGGGAGCGTTTCTCCATGATCGTGCTAGAAGATCTGGACTTGTGCTCAGTCTGTGTTCACAATTCCGTCGCTGTCAGCTTCAGCAAACATGGATGGGTTCTTCGATACTAAAGTCGTCTGTTTCTGCTACGCTTGGGAACAGCAAAAGGATGCTGTCGTGGGTCGTGAATTTCTCCTACTAGCTCAAACATACGAAGATATACTTGTGCTTGATATGCGTCTTACGTCGTAAATTGCGAAGGCGACACACAAGCTTATCGCTGCAATCCTCTTTAGGCTCTCACTACTTCGTTCACGTGGCAGACCTTGCATGCTCATCTCGACACAAAGTCGAATACGAGCATCACACGTATTGAGATTGTCGATGAAGCGTAGAAATTGGTCCTGCGAAATGTTTGGTCTAGACGCTCGTCCTTCAACTCGTGCCCCATTGGCAATAAGGAAAATGCCGTTAAAATAGTCCTAGAATAGTACTAAAAGTCTCAACCAACAGAGAACAAGTAAACTACCACGGCACGACTACCACGAGCGACGGCAAGAATTGCCCGATGCCCAGTCAACTGAGTCTGTGACCTGTACCCCGCTTATGTTGATGATGGAAAAGTCTGGCAGCGTTTCTCGAGATGAAATCGTTGTGCTGCAGCTTTTGGAAGAAATCCAGCGATTAGTGGAACTGGGAGGTGGTGGAACAAAACCAGGTGAAGACGTCAACCCGCGGATGCACCCGGCAGCCAAGTTGTATCTAGACACGCGTGACACGTTTGAAGTAGTTGAGACTCTTGTGGAGAAAGCCGTCTATGGGAAGCCAAAGTTGCTTCGAAAACTCAGTCAGAAGCTCAGTACCAGTGACGCTACAGAAGTTTCATTTCCTCGATTGCATTGTGAAATTTCAGCCTCTCCAGCATTGAACAACGCTGTTGTTGACCGTATCCAAGAACTGTTTCGGCATCTAGGAAATTTGCTGGGTCCTTCGATTCTGAAGGAGCTGCGACTACGCAAGCTATCAATCACGTCCATTCTTCATTACGTGAGCTTTTTGCCAATAAAGTGCCAGTGGATAGCATACAAGGAAGCACGAAAAGAAGAAGTTGAGCTCGTGTATCGTGATGCCGTAGCAACTGAAGCTTTCGATGCTGCCCGACAAACGGATGTCCAATCTTTACGTCAGCATGCGAACTTTGTAAAGCAGCAAATCCAGAAAGACGTGGACACAGTGTGGTTGCATGCTGGAGATGGTACGCTTACAACAATTTTTGGGGACGATAGAGCCACGGTGGACGAAAACGCTGCGATAAAGTTTGAATCGCTGATTGAAGACGTGTACAGCACCTACCTGAGAAAGACGCTAGATGCGCAGATAGAGCAGTTGATGGTGGTGTCAGAGCAATGGGCACATGACACAGCATCAACACATTGCAAGCTTGTAGCTGATACTGGCCAAGTACAGTGCTATAATCGTCCTCGCAAATTTTACAGCAAAGGAGGCATTTTTCCGGACATGCTTATGAATCTCGTGAAGTGCAGTGGGAACTTGCCGACAGCACAGCCTGTCAAGCTACTTGTAGCAGATCCACGTCACGTGGGTGTGTGGTGGCAAAAGTCTGTTCATTCTGTCTCTAGAACTGACGTGGCTACCCTTCATTACGATAAAAGTCGGGACATTTTTGGGAAAGTCGAGACTTTGGACAATCAGCTCTACGTGCCACTTCTTGGCAAAATCGGCGAATATGACGGATCGCGCTTGTTTGGCCGAAGTGGAAATCGTGTCAAGTGGGTAAATCAACGTGTTCTAGTAAACAGCGGTGAGGATAGCTTGTGGGTGGAAGTTGTGATTGTGGACGCGGACGAGAAGCGCTGCAAGCTCCAGGTGAAGGAGTCGCTTCAGAGTTGTCATGAAGTTGCTAGTTGGGCACAGCTTTTGGCGCTGAACGAATGGGTTAATGTGCGTGAGTTGCGGTTTATTGGAGTCCCAGTAAACCCGCTTTTTCGAGTGCACATGGGTCTCAAATTTCGTGAAATTCTCGAAGCAGTAAACACCGTGGTAAAGGACATTAGTTCCGTGTGCCCTAGTGAAGAGCTCAACGATAAAGTGGGTCATGCACTGTGGAAATCCGTAGAACCTTCGATCAGCAGAGGTGAGCATGTTTTCGCGCGATACTTTAGATCCATTCTGCAACATGAAGATTTAGTACAAGCTCATCAAGCCGTTCCAGTGACACGCTCCACTTCCGTGATCCAGTCAAGTTCATACATAAATGTATCTTTCGTACAAGGCAATTCATCCCAATCGCTAGCGAGGGACATGGGAAGCGCTCGCGCAATGCAACTTAGCTTACAATCTGCAAGGGCAAGCTCAGTTCAGTCGATCACACGTGTTGAGACTGGACACTTTGACGAGCATGGCACATATTTTTCCCGAAGACAATCACGGCTGAGGGGTAGTATAGAACCACGATCTGCGCGCTCCGAGGCCACGACCGACACTCGAGTTTTATCACCATTTGAAAAGCTAGCACATCATTTACTAGAAGAGACTGAAATTGTCGGTACCTGTGTTCAGGCGCAAAATGTCGCGCTAAGCTGTGCATTTGTGCAGGTGTTACTTGAAAAAATTGCCAAGATGAACGAGAATATCGAGACTGTCCTGCAACTACCTTCATGCACCGTTGAATACGTCGTATCGGAGTATGCTAATGCGTGCCGGCTTCTCTTTGTATGGAGGATATGCCGGCACCAAGTTGACACAATGGCACGGGAAGGTCGAGAGAGTAATCGGCACAATGACGATACCGACAGTCGCTTTATTCACCTCAACTGGATTGATCATGCATTCAAAAGAGTGGAGACGCAGATTCTTGGAATGATGAAGTCACTTGTTCACTATGCACATCGGGCGTTTTTCCACGAATGTATGAACTACTTGCTGCCAGGTATCTATGAACAATCGTGGACAGCAAACAAGCCGTGGTTTGGGAATACGCGATGCACTTACGCTGTTCAAGGATTTGTTTTTCGGATGCAGCTGCTGCTAGAGTATGTCAACAATACTGTGCTAGTGGATTATGGACGTAACCTTGGTGTGCACGATCAGTTATACCAGCTTATGGTCCAAATGCTGCTAGACGTTTTGGCTTGCTTTGCAGAGGCATACGAAAGTCTTATCGTTTCTAGATCACGAGAAGGACAGTGGAAAATTGACGTTCTTTATCTCGTATGTGGCATCTACAAGCTATTGAAGCAGTTGAATCGAATGCCAACTTCTCGCCAAGGCACTACGGGTAAACACAAAGGTACGATGCATTGCATGGTAACAAGTTGTTTCGTTCTGGAGAAACTCATTTCTGTGCTCTTGAACAGCAACGAATGAAATTCGCTTTATCTGCATACGACTTCTTGTCCGCGTAGCTGTCCGATCAAGTCCAGTCTATGTCGTTTTGGATACATTAAAGAAGATGCAGGCCAACAGCTTTAATCAGCATGTAGATACGATCACACTTTCAGAGCTCAAATATCATGTCGTGTCGATTTTCGACTCGGTTGGCCTCAAAATGAAGGATTTTGAGGACTTTGGAAGCGATGAGGTGCGCGGTTTTAGCAGCATTTGGTGGTGCGATTGATGCAAATTTGATCACGACCTTGTGTACTTGTGTTTCAGGGCGAGAAAAAGTTGTGGACGATACATTCCATATTTGGTAATATGGAGATGAAAAAGCTACTGGGCGTCCAGCTGGATGTGAGTGTCGATTGATTGTATTGCCACGTGTGTTCTTTTTGATGGTAATTCTGATAGAATGTCTTTTGTGCAGTGTAGAATGCTGATATCAACGAGCAGTTTATCAAAGCAGGTGCTGATGGGGTTTCTGCTGCAGCGACATGAGCTTGGTGATTGGACATTCCCTGTACTAGGAGAGGCCGAATTACAAGCTCGCGACCAATTACAGCAGGTACGCTTCGGATAGTCAAATGATCTGGCGATCATCGCGCAGTGATTGCTAATGCAACATGGTGTTTGTTTTCCATGGCAGTTTATCGATTCGGTTGCTAATGATACCAAACAAAATGAACAAGAAGGGCCGGATACCATTTTTTCAAAACAGCCTCCAGTAACTAGTACGCACACTAGTGAGAACAGCTCCAGTCCGCTAGTGAGCAGTGACGATGTGTCAGAGGAAGCTCCTATAAACTTACCAACATGAAATATCGTCATATATCATAGGGGCACATGTCTTTGATGTCATCGTGCTTACTCTAGTCTCCAAATACCACGCACGTCGTCATGGAAGAGTGGATGCCCATGTATCAGCGATACAGTCCCCTTTGGGATCGCTACGCAGAGCCATCCACCAATCACAGTCGAAGTAATAATGGAAAAGTCCACGTCCTGGATATTCTCGGTGACATTGTATAGTAACGTGTTAGTATTTGTTAGGACCAAAAATACATGCAATATCCTATATTTGTCGACGTTGCTCGATGTCTGAGCGGTAAGAACGCTATGCTGCACTTTTGACCTGCAAAAGCAACGTGCGCTTGCCAAGGTGATTTGACTGGTCACTGTCAGCCTTTGGTGGTGGTAGACTTGTCGAGCTTTGGTCGTGATGGAAATTTTAGCGGAAACAGTCGGTCCTGTTGCCGCAGCGCAATGGACACAGCTCTGGGATCCGTCATTTGGACCAGTAGCAGTGCAACCCATGAGACGTTCTGCACACGCTGTCGCCACTTTTGAGGATAATTTGTACGTATTTGGAGGTATCAGTACGGACGCTGCTGCTGCTGACGACATGGAGCATAACGACACGTGGGTGTTTGATCTCATTGGTCACCACTGGTCTGAAGTGTCAGTTGGGGAGGATAGACCTTCAAACCGCTTTCACCACGCGGGAGCTCTGCACTCAAATGCCACCGTCAATGAGTTTATAGTGTTTGGAGGGCTCTCCCTCTATGCTGCTGCAGAGAATGACAAGACTGTATCAACAAACGTACCTGTAATGCAGTATAATGACGTTTGGCGGCTTTCGTTAACAGCGAGTAGTCCTAAATGGGTCATGGACCCAAGGCCGTCCAGCTTGTCAAGCGTACCAGATGCCCGCTCGGAAGCTGGGATCGTAATTCACAACAACTATATGTTCATGTTTGGTGGCATCGCATACGATGAGAAAGGTGTGAAGTCTCCTGTCGACTATGATGACTTATGGAGATACGACTTGAGCACATATACGTGGGATAAAATGACATCGACGGAAAACATGAAGCCTCCTCCACGATTTTCGCACTCGATTGCAATGTTGCATGGCAACAATGAGGACTACCTGCTCGTGTTCAGCGGCCGGCATCTTCTTTTCTCGAGCTGGGCTTTACTTGATGATGTTTGGGCTTATGACTTGACAAACAATGTGTGGATAAATATCACACCGTCGACAGGCGCCCCTCGAGCGTACACGTCGATAGTAATCACCCAAGGAAACAAAATGTGGTGCTTTGGCGGATACTATAAGGGTCAGCAGAGTTCCAGCGGCTACATTTACGATGACGTCTTTCTCGGTGAGTTTGAGTTGAACAATATGGTGATGGATACACGACAAGCAGTCATTGAGAGGAACGATGCGTCCCCACCACTGCGATATAATCACCAGGCAGCTCTATGGCGTAAAGACAGCATGGTCATTTATGGTGGCAGCTACCAGAGTCAGCTGGGTGACGTGTGGGTGTACAATACCACAAATGCAGTGACAACAAATGCTGCAATGAACGACATCCCGCTTGATCTCGAGTCTCTGCTTTACATTCTAGGTGCCTTCATCATCACACTAGTCTTCGTATTACTGTTACTACTTGTGCGTTGGCGACGAGCAGATCGGATAAACGTTCGTATTGTATTCAGTGCAGCACTTCAATTGAGATGACACGCTCTAACCTTTTTGGTGTATCTTAGCTACGTGCTGCCCACATTCGTGGTGCTGCAGTTGTTCACGGCGTGACAAAAGAGCGATTGGAACAACTTCGGATCACGAAATATAACCGAGCCGAACGAAATCAAGAAATGCCAATGGCGCAACTTGGTGCAACTAGCGGTGGCTTACCTGAAAACGACGACGTTTGCCCAATTTGCTTGGTATGGGTATGGAAACTTTTGCGCGTTTTCTGGTATGTTAACCTTTGATTGCTTTCAATGATCGACAGATTGAGTTTGAAGACGGCGAAGATGTTCGAAACCTGCCATGCAGACACATTTTCCACGTTGCTTGCATTGATGAATGGCTGAAACGCAATACAGTACGTCGATTGAGTATGCGACTATAAAATTGGTTTACCTTTGCTGATCGATTGCAATTGTGTCCGTAATTGTAGTCATGCCCAATGTGCAAGAGCAACGTAGACTCGGAAGTAGATGATGTCAGCTTAGAAAACTCTCCTACAGCAGCTAGAGGAGGTGCCGTCGTCACGCCCGTCTCCATGGGCCCATAGATAAATGAAATAAATGCTTCTAAAGAAGAAATGTTATGGAAGGCACCGACAAACCTTTTGCTTCTCCTCAACCTTGACATGGGCAGCGTAATCGATAGGCAGAGGCTTAGCTTGGGATTGTTGTTGATTGCTTCAATAGCGGACGCATGTATTTTTCGATTCTGCCCACGTGTGCCACAACGCGATACTGACCGGAACGTTCTATGGTATCATTTAATCTCAGCTCGACGCCCTGGCATAACAAGCCACTCGCTTACCGTCAAATCCCATCGCAATGTTTAGTACAAGCTATAGACACTCAATGGATCAGTAAAAACTAGCGGCCTTCGCTTCAGACGCTATTTCTTTGCGTGTATCATCATATTGTATCCCTTACAGCGTGAATCTTGAAGTCTTGCACTCATAGTTTTATGATTGTGTAGCTCTATCAAACGAATTTGTCACCTTATCGACGACGGGTTGGTGAGCTTTGTGTCAACAACTGCTTCGTGACGCTCTTTAACCTCTCCAACTCCTTTGGCGTCGCCGGTCCTCCCGCACTACGCGAACAAAAAGCACAAATCCTATCAGTCCACAACCAAGTAATAAACCATCCAAGTCTTCAGTTTAAGCTTTCTCACATCCATCGAATACGTCCTTTAGCGTCCACAAGATGCGCGTAGCCAACAAAACTGTTGTCCAAAGCCATAGGCGTCCGAAAATCATCACAACGTCCAAAATGCGCGAATGTCATATCATGCAACTCCTCGGGGGTCTTTTTTTGTAGACCCTTGATGATGCTTCCACTCACAACTTTCATGTACCATTCTTCAATGACATTGAGCGTCAATGTCTGCACTCGGGTATCCACTTTGCCGTTTGTATCACTTAACGCAGCCACAAACCCATCGCGCCAAGCTGGCAGCATGGCCAGACCGTAGTTTTTGAAGGACGTGAGCACCAGCGTGACCTTTCCCTTGGTCACAAAGCTCTGGATGTCTACCTGCTTGCTTGTTAGAGTGTCCACCTTCAACGAGGGGACACTCTTTGCTTTGTCCACTCCGATGAGCGTCTCGGCGCCTTCCAGTACTTTTCCCTGCGTGTCATTAAGCTGCTTGAACTCGGCAAACATGTTGGGCCGGTACTTCTTTACCACCTTGCGATCTGCCTCCTCGATCATCTCATCCAGAGCTTCTAGAGCGTTGCGTAGGTTCTGGGCAGGAGACGCACGTACCGACCAAATTTTCTTTGCTTTCGCGGGACTTGGAGCGGCATCAAGAGACGCGTCTTGCTTTTTGGTCGTGTCTGAAGAACTACAGAAGTTGACATGGAGTAGCACACGAGAGCGACGCACTATGGACGCCGCACGCCAAGGACCTAACATGAAGCTCATATCGGTGGACGTCAAGGAGAAATGCCTTGCAAATCAATTTCGGTAAATGCTAGCTCAAGTTGCAGGATTGATTGTTGCGCAGCAATTAATCCTGCAACATAAAGATCCCACATCTCGATATCGAGTCTATGTCGCTATCTCAAGTGGAATTCAGAAACGCTCTTGCCTCGTTTTTTTGGTTTTCACGCCATGAAGATGTATGGTCAAATCTTTACTTTATCGTGATGGGAGATTTCTTGAGCACGACGGAAGTGATTCATCGCTGATATGACATCAAAGGATCTTGGGTCGATCGAAATGCTCCTGCTTGTGTTTTGGGGGAAAAGTATCGCTGCTCTAAGTGCAATCGATTCTTTACATTTGGAGGCGCTCCTCAAGAGCCGTGCATTTCACCCGGCGAAGAGCATTACCCCGACATTACCTTACGAGACAATGACTTGAAGAAACGATTGAAGCTGGAGCCACGTACAGCGGTAAAGCTTGTGAAACAACTTACTCGTGATAGCAACTACCTTGCTAGCGCTGGCATCATGGACTACAGTCTTCTCATTGGCACGCACTACTCGTATTTTACCATCACGAAAGAATACAAGCGAAGCTTTTCGCGTCGAAAGTCCGTGGAACTCACTGCGCACTGCGATGAGTCTCATGAACACCGAGTTGATGTCAATTTCTTCTCCAATTCCGATGACACTCGCCGTTCTACGAATGAAGATGACGTCGTATCGGATGGCACGAGGTCGTCCGAGTCGTCTGCTGTTTCCTACGGCACGCGTCTATCCGATCTTTCGCCAGGTCCGCATCCACTCGAGCAAGCCACGTATCCTGAGAGCCACGCATACCATGCACACCAGGTTTCAGGCCCGAGCAAGTACTATTTCGGCCTGGTGGACATTTTGCAGGAGTGGACCGTTGCAAAGCAGCTTGAGCGTGCCTACAAGGTGCGTGTGCTGCAAAAGTCGCAAAGTGGCGTCTCTGCGATCCCACCAAAGCCGTACGCTCGCCGCTTCCAGCGTAAAATGAAGCAGTTGTTCATCACAATACCAACGCAACCGCTGGATGTTTATGATGACGACGATGCACCCAGTGAGATTCCTGCCCATCAATTATAAAAAACGCGTCGGGGGACACGCGACTGTCGTCGTGAAAGTGTAAGTATTCGTCACGAAATATTCGACTTTGACGGAAGGTATGACTGATGAGAGGGATACCAACGCTCAAGACGCAATTATAGCACATGTATATTTGTGTAGAAGGACAAGTCCTTTGGCTTTGATCAGGACGTGTTCGACCATTTGCTCGATGTTACCTCCGTTGAATCTCCATGACAACAAGGGAGACTTGCTCTCGCCAAAGCGAGTGGATGGACATCGATCTTCTGGAAGTAGCAGTACGAGGAAACAGTCTCTGGCTAAGACTCTTAGTGATATTCCAGTGTTAACCGAGATTTCCAAGATTCCTCGTGACTATTTTGTTATTGAGACCAACGACGTCGTCGTACCGCATACTTATCCACTTGATCAATACAGGTCGACTCTTACCTCCCAAGGACAATGGGAGACGATCGTGTTCCCAGCATTAACACCTCACAACCGTCAACAAGTGCTATACCTTCGACAAGTTCTTTGCAAAATGCGTGCTACGATACCTCGATTCAACGAAGACGACACTGTCTTGGAAACCAAAACTTGTCCGTCGATACTTACTGAACGCAGGCGTTTGATGATCGAGCACACAAGTCAAGAGACGCAAATCTACTCGTCTTGTTTTCATGAACTTGCTCGACAGATCAGATACATTTGCCGAGAACAAAGCGAGCTTTTGTATGAAATTCGCGACCAATATGACGCGGCCATCGCTCGTCTTCTTGAACATGGCAAGCTTTTGATTCAAGAGAACAATCAGCAACAAGATCAGATCACTGAATTACACGCACAATACGAACGCATTGTGGAGGAAAAGAAGCAGCTAGCTGATAAAGTGCAGGAGCTTGAGCACCAACTTAAACACTGTCTTCCGGTTGCTGTGGTGCAAGTTCAAGGCGATCGAGTGATTGAGAATGGCCGCGATGACTGCGTCGACGACAACGACAGCAAAAGCGACGCTGACGATGATGAAGTAGAGTGGAGAAAGCAACGAGCTGAAGCGTCTGGGGACTCAAGTCGGTCGAAGAACGACCCGACCGAAGAACTGCATTCAGCCGCTACGAAGCTGCAGTCTGCATACCAAAAGTATCAGATATGCAAAGAGCAAGCTCAGGTTGTGCTTCGAGCGAACAAACAAGCAGCTGCGTTGAACATTCAGCGTTCATATCGAGGGTTTCGTGAGCGTCGACTGGCACTTTTCCGTCGTGCGGTCATGCGAACGATCATGCGTCAGCGCGAAAAGAATGCTGCAGTCGGGCTCATGCAGGCCAACGTTCAAGCACATTTACTGAGTCGACGTCGAGGTATGAGAGCCAAGCTTTCTTTGATGAACAGTACGTCAAAGCTTATCGGTGAAAGCGAACGAGAACAAGACGGAGACGCGCTGGTTTCTGCCTCTCAGGACTTGGTTCCAGCTACAGAAGAAGGGACAACGGCTTTGAATGAAAAGGACGATGGAAACACTGCAAGTGACATGGACTCAGACACAAAGGAGACTATGGAACGTGACACTCAATCGAACCTCAGACAAACGCTGAGTCAGTTGTTGACAACATTTCGTGACTTGGCATCTGGAATCACCATGTTGCATCAAGGAGAAGGACAAAGCGAACAAGTTGTTGCTGCTGCTGAGAATGGAGACGTACCGGACGATCAGAGAGATGTGCTCTCTCGTTTCACCGATGTCACTCCGTTAGAATCACTTGATGAAGAAGATGTGAAGTCTATCCAGGAAACGATTCAGCAGGCTCAAGCTCTTCTCGCTTCATTTCATCTAGTGCTGAGAACGGTTCCAGAGGAGAAAGTGAAGAGCGACAACGCTGAGCGATCGCTGGACGAGAGCAACAAGCGATTAAATTGTGACAGTGCAGTGCAAACTGACTCTGTAGTTGACTTGAACCAGCACATACAAAGTGACAAGCACGACAAAGCGCAGCTAGTCGATGCAATTGATACCACGAATCTTGACGGCAACATGCCAACAACGTCATGTGAAGAACAAGAGACCGTGCGTCTACACAACGACGCAGAACTGCATTTAGATGACAGTCTCTGGAACTCAGCGGCATATTATCCTGCCACGAGGAAGGACATGGCGCAGACAGAGGCTCGCTTAGCTCTTGCGCTCTCATCACGAGAGCAGAGAAAGAGACTGGTCTCTCTGAAGCAGTACATCTCGGATATCTACGACACGATCGTGGGAAAACTCAGCGAATTGCCCTCGAGTCGTCTTGGTGAAATGCTCGCAACTCATTGCCACCTCGCAGTATCCTTCACCGAGTGGCGTCAACAGAGATCTCGGCTCTTCTCGAAAGTTGCTATTGCAGAGGAACCTGCTCAACAGCTTGAAGTACTTGGTTTCAACATTGAGCAGCTCACATACGAACATTTCCGCTGTCGACTGGGCCTGCCACAGCTAATCGATGCAGCAATCGCTGACCTTACCAAGAGTATTGAAGACTTTGCAGCAATCGACGCAGACGTCAAACGTTTTCAAGAGTTTATGCTGCGTGAACGATCGGAAGAAGAGCTCATCTTTTGCTCTGTGTGTCGTTATGTCTGTGCTCGACATCTCAGGAGCGATGAAAGGCCGGCAGGAACAGCGTCTTTATCGTATCGTCGACAGCCAATGTTCCACCCCATTACCATGCGCGAGGTGATTGACTTGCCTCACGCTCTTGAGCTGGCAAAATTGCTGTTCCGAGTCGATGACGAGCGTGAGATCATGGAGAGCGACATGCCTTTGATCGAAACGGAGAGCGTCGTGTATGGGCAGTATCTCCCGACGAATGGCTATCACCAGTTTGCCGCAATTGTTGCGTCCTTCTTGGTTGATCCAGACAGTCAAGCTGCTGCTGTCTCCTCAATCAACGAAGGACGGAGTGTAGGATTGAAGCAAAATGACAGTCTAGTGCTTGGGAATACCTGTCGACGTCCTGACGGATCACCGCGTCATGCTAGCACCATGGTACGGGCAACAAATTACAATCAATTCCATGC
>NQFO01004398.1:0-31972 GCA_003991265.1 Pseudoperonospora humuli | reverse complement strand
GCAATGACAGCAATTTTGCCTTGGGTTTGAGCTGGCTCAAATCCTCGCCGCAGTCTCCTTCACCAAAAGAGATAGAAAAGCGTTAAGCTCAACAGAAAGCTCAACAGAAAGCTCAGAAAAGGATGATCGACATTGAATACCTTTTATCACTAGTTTACCGTTCTACTGTTTATGAACTGAACGATAAAGTTTGTCTCTAACGAATGAATATCGTTGTGATAGTGTCCTCATCCAATTTAGTTGATGAGCCCATGTCAAGAAAAGCGTAAGCGCAGAAATTCAAAAATGGGAATATAAAATATGTTTCTTTTTCAAAGATTAATAAAAAAATGTCTCTATCCAAAGATAAATAATAAAATGTTTTTCCTTCACGATAAATTACGATCTGCGGTAATATAACCTCACAGTGGTATACACACCGTGTACTGCCATCCAGAAATACATCGTCACACCATCAACGTCAGTCAAGAAGAACCAATATATCAAGCCAAAACAATCTTGACGTAAATGGAAAAATAGCTCAATGGTAGAGCGCTATGCTAGTATGCCAATGGTACCCGGTTCGATTTCTGGTTAGTTGCTAGATATCCCTGTGCCATGGTTCCGAATAGGATGATGTATTCAATCGGTCCTTGTACTCGATGTCCGCAGGTAACGTTAACTCCTCTCGAGTAAAGGGCATGTAATAAGTCAGCAGTAATGTACTGTGATATTCTTACTGCTTAGCCACACGGAAGACATCGGTTGGACTGATAGAATAGTTAGTCTCTTTTGCTGTATTATTTAGTCTGATGGTGTCTCTTGTTGTGCCCGCTTGCTCCGCACAGTGAGCACAGATGCGTCTTGCGCTGTTTTTTGGCTCAGATTCAGTGTAGCGTATTGACTTTCTCAACGTTTCTTACCTTTAGGACGACGACGCTTCTTCTGGATGCTAAGAGCATAGCACACCAGTCATTGTGTATGTAGTAGCGTCTGAACTGGTTTGCATGTATGACTACGCATTTTCTCCAGACCTTCGATATCGGCGGCGACAGCCGTAGTGCGATAGGCGAGAGCAGACGATCGTAACACACTTAATTTACAGTCTGACAGTGGGTCTACAGATACAGTATGTCGATCTCCTTTGTGTTCATGACAACCTTCGCAACGACCCAATTCACGTAGATTGTGTCGAGACGCGCATACTCTTTGCTCTTTTCGTAAGTGCGAGCTTGAGCTTTCCTCTCTTTGAGCACGTAACTGTTGGCGAAATCTGCAATATTAGCTGTGACTTGGCCAGAGTGCGGTCATAGAGAAAATTATTTTGGTCTAAGGGTCGGACGTAATGCCACATTAATTCAAGCAGTATAATTATACTTATAGGTCAGAATACACAATTTTTGATCGTCAAGCCTTAGCAATCAAGTAGAGACGCCCACCGATATCAGTATTGAAGTTTGCCACGCAATTGTTCCCGATGTGACGTATGCAGTAGCCGGGAAAAACGCGTGGAAAAATGGAGATCAGTGCGCTTATAGAAAGCTTTATCTTGATCGCTCGTAATAGCCACACCTAAGCAATCAAAGTATTATGCAGTTGTACAAGTAGCATAAGCAGGCTGGTCTATTAATTACTGCTCAAAAGAGGGTGCTATCACCTGAATTTGTAACCCGTCTGATTGGAGAGTAACAGATGGCCCCGTTTTGGGATTAGTTTAAAAAAACAACCCCGTTTTGAGATTTCCACTTCCCCTTAACATAATTAAAAGCTGCAGGTCTTATACCATCACTCAAAAATGACATACTTATTTTTAAGAGAATATAAAAAATATGTTTCATTTTCATAGATTAATAAAAAAATGTTTCTCCTTCGCGGTAAAGTACGATCTGCGGTAATATAACCTCACAGTGGCATACACACCGTGTACTGCAATCCAGCAATACAAAGTGAAAACGGAAGTCTAAGTAATCTGTAAGAATTGAATTATGGTCTGGAGAAAATGCGTAGTCATACATGCAAACCAGTTCAAAGGCTGCTGCATACACAATGACTGGTGATATGCGCTGATAAATGACGATGAGAACAACTAAAATTGGAAGTGTGTGCTAAAGCAGGTTGCTTATTCATTACTTTCGAATGACTGCCATGATGAAGTCAATGGCATCGCTTACACAATAGCCAACAAGGGGTAATTCACAGTGACATTCTGGTACAGCGTGAACGTTTCACCAGCTAGAAGCGTCACCATACCGCTCACATGACCAGGTCCGGCAGCGATCATGTACTTGTACTCCTCATCACCAAAGTCCTCCATCGCTTTGGCACCCTCAATCCACGGGTTCCGCACTGCGAAGTCGGTTGGTATGAACCTAGGTGAATTGCCGCTGATGGTACCATACTTGCTGATCGTCACGTTGCGGTCCACAGGGTCGCCGGTAGGAGCTGGAAGGTTAGGGCGTTGAGCACCGGGTGCGAAGTCAAGGATTACTACCGGAGGGTCCACGGTACGGATGGCAATATCCACCACATCAGGAGCGTCTCTGTACACATTGTCAGTCTGCTCGGTAATGACAATGTTGTCCCGCGTCTCCGTCTTATTTGCCCCAGCGATGGTGTCATAGTATTCGACGCCCTTCAGGTCTCTCACCCGCACGCCCTCGTCAAGCACGCTGTCTACAGAAAGATAGTTGAGCAGTAGCGCTTGGACATCGATCGGTCCCGTGTCTGTGTTTTGCACATTAAGACCCATCTCCATCGTGTTAGCGTAGAGCTTCACCGTGTACTCCAAAGCGAAATCAAACGGCCAGACTTCATGGGTCTTCTCATTCGACGCAAGAGTAAACGTGGCCACAGCAGGGCTGTCGTTGTCAGGAGCATTCACGAAGCTGGCCAGAGTCCAAGTGGAAACACGAGCGAAACCGTCCAAAGGCAAACCATCCACTTTGCCGGAATTCGGAAACACCACGGAGGCACCACCTTTAATAGGATTCACGCCATCCATGGAAGATTCGTTCGACACGAAGAAGACGTTGCGCTTCGGGTCCATTCCCGGGAAGAATGACACCACTTGGGCACCGAAGAGGGTCACTTCAGCGGAAGAGCCAAACGGATGGGTTAGTGTCACGGTTTCCAGCGTTGCGCTGGCACAGGCAGCCAGAGCGGACACGATGGCTGCGACTTTGAACATCGGGATGTTGACTGGGTAAAACGATGTAGAACTTGAGCTTGTCACTCAGGAGAACAATTTGAAAATGACTAGACTTGACCCGCCCAAGATCATCTGATCGACAATCGCCGCAAATACAGGGACCGTAGGCGTCGCATCACAAGATAACATCGACTGGCAGCTGAAAATATCGAACAGTCTAAATTTATGGCGCTGCTGAACAACATGCCTTGCCTAGTATGCATACAGGATGGCTGAGAATATACTTTATATGAGCACCCGGCGGCGTGAACCTACCGCTGCAGCTGTCCTCGTCTGCGACAACAGCATGGAAAAGACAGCTACGTCCGTATTATCAGAGATTTGCTTACGAGTCCGCTCCAGACCCATGGCTTGTCCACGAAGATCAATATTCTGCAGCAGTAAATCAGGATCACCAAGAAGCTGCTGCTGATGCGACTCGTTGAACTACTACGAATTTCGTTCTCTTACTTCAAGTGGTGAGTGCCCCGCTCATCTTGTGAATGTGCAGCTTCGTTGTCTGAGCGGGAGCGGGAGCGGGATCAGGAGCGATAAGGGTGCATTAGGTGTTGTATGGGCACCCATCTTGCCACAAGCGCCACGGCCGACTGGTCAAGTAGCCTCTATGTCCACTCTTCTGGCGCTGGGTCTTTTGTGCTTTCTATTTTTTCGCGTACTAGATAGTATCGTCCCACTGATTCTCAGTATTGCTGCCCGTAATCGCGTTTGATATCTTCTCAAAGTGCGATACGCACTTGCACAAACTATCACAACGGAGCACTTGGATCATCAGACACATGAATAATGCTAGCGAGTGAGTCACATCAGATGTGCCGAATATTTGCGCTTACGCTTTTCTTGACACGGGCTCATTAACTAAACTGGATGAGGACACTATCACAACGATATTCATTCGTTAGAGACAAACTTTGTCGTTCAGTTCATAAACAGTAGAACGGTAAACTAGTGATAAAAGGTATTCAATGTCGATCATCCTTTTCTGAGCTTTCTGTTGAGCTTAACGCTTTTCTATTTCTTTTGGTGAAGGAGACTGCGGCGAGGATTTGAGCCAGCTCAAACCCAAGGCAAAATTGCTGTCATTGCTACACATGAAGTCTAGACGGGACTGCTATACGCACTAAGATAAGGTGTGGGTACAACCTTTCATACTCTTGAATCTGAACAGAGTAATTGATATGTACATGATGTCTACATTGATGGGTCAGGATGTGATGTGTTCACTATGGCACCCATCTTTGCACGGCACGCCATAGAAGAGTGACCATGGAACGAAAGAATACCAGCACTTTATGGGATGTCATCGCACACGTCAATCCGAAATTCACACACTGGCGCTCTGATCTAACTACGTGTCATTGACGTGAAATTTCCCTCGGCTCGTCCTTCTACGATATAGCGTCCATTGTGAACTCAAAAGAGGTATCACCGATGTTGCGCGTCTGTGACTCGAAAGCGCGCTTCATTGCAAGCTCGAAATGCGCATACTTGATGCTTGTTTCGCCATGACGCACAGCCAGCAACGCAGCCTCATTCACGAGGTTTGCTAATTGAGCTCCTGAACGTTGGCCAAGCTGACCGCATTCTTCCGCGACAACAGACAGATCGACTTCGCTGTCAAGGCGCACGTTCCGACAATGAACCTCTAGTATTTTCTCACGTCCTTTGATGTCCGGTAGGCCCACGTACACATGGCGGTCAAAGCGACCAGGACGACATAATGCTGGATCCAGCACCTCTGGTCGATTCGTAGCAGCAATCACGATAACTCCGTTGCCATTTCCTTCAAACCCATCCATCTCCGTCAACAACTGGTTCAGCGTCTGCTCACGTTCATCATTCGAGTTGATACCACCACGAGCCTTAGCTAGCGCATCGATTTCGTCGATAAAGATGATGCATTGCGAATACTGCGAAGCTTGAGTAAAGAGTTCTCGGACTCGAGCAGCACCTCTTCCAACCAGCATCTCTACAAAGGCTGAGGCTGAGCAAAACAAGAAAGCCACACCCGCTTCTGAAGCTACAGCTCTAGCTAACAGCGTTTTGCCGGTCCCTGATGGACCACAAAGCAGCACACCCTTTGGAATTTTGGCTCCAATAGCATGATATCGAGCTGGATTCCGCAAGAAGTCGACGACCTCCTCCAGTTCCTTTCTGGCTTCATCGATTCCTGCCACGTCATCGAATGAGATCTGATCTATCTGCTGCTGTTTGCGCATCTTCGTAAAACCGTCCTTGCCCACAGCTTCAGCATCAGTGCCGAACATCCTGTGCAGCATCTTGTACGTGAGCCCCAAGTACAGAAATGGCACCAGCGCAAGCGCTATGGGCACCAATTTGCTGGAAGCTGGCGGTGTCATAGAGCCAAATTCCACTCCAGATCGAGCTAGTACATCCAACACATAGGCATTTTCCGTCTGCGGCGGCACCAACACCCTATATGCACACGATATATCCCAGACTGTCAAACGTTATACATCAAAATCTTGGATAAAATATAACTCCATATCTCGACCGGACCAACGTCAAACCAACGTTTCCTACGGCTCCTCTTCTTACTTGTACGTCTTGATGCCGTCTTTGGCCTCGACGATGCAGTGGTCCCCCGCCAATAGAACTCTTCCGACGCGGTGCTCTTTCAAATCATCCAAAAAGGCGCTGAACAGCCTCCAGGACGGCGTAGTAGAAGCCCTAATTGTTTTTAGCGCACCAAACCGCGTCATGATGGACGCAACAAGCACGTAAAGCTTATGCGAGCCTTTTCCGGCCAGAAGCAGCACGCAGAGCGCAGTAACAAAGCGACGAGCACTGGGTACTCGCATTCTAAAAACGTCGATAAAATGCTCGTCTAGCTGATGAACTTGTCAAACATTTGACAAGAATTGCTACAAAAGTGTAGAAATAGAGGGAGGTGCAAACAAAACGTATCTATTATAAAGCTGTCACAAAAAGGCAAATGATATGCAATGGCAAAAGTGGCACTATATATACTGTCAAAATCGGGAGCTACAGATTTCAAACATTGCCGAAAATCTGACGAAAACTCAAATGTTAGTCAAGCAGCGTACTGAATTTTGTAGGATCTTTGCTTCAATGTTGACTTGGATGCTGTCGATGGCACGCTTGACTCGCTGCTGATAAACTGGTAGAATATGCTAGTAGCAATAGCAAAGCAGAAACGCCGTCGTGGAAACTGCGTCAGAGATGGAAGTGAGATCCGTGGCAGTCGTGGCAGTCAACCTTTATAGCTCAAAAGCATTACCGCTACGACTGTTTCCCGATTATTGCATTAGCCTAAAGTAGTCTACTCCCAGCACCAGGGAAGACGAACATCAACCTGGTGTCATGTCCATACACACACTTCCCCCTTGTTACTCAAGAGGTTTTCTACCTGCCTTGTTTTCCACTTGTCTTTTCCATATTCCAGGATACACAGAAGTGATCTTGCATCAATGCTCTCGTCTTGCATCATTCATTGTATCTCCAGTGTGCTTCTCGTTGACGTAGTCGCTCAGGGTCGCTTCACTACGTCACACGCGACTCTGTTCACACAGCCGTCACCCCAATGCATCGTCATCAGCGCTGTATACCCCAGTTGTGCTCACGGGCAAACCAATCCGTGATCATAGAAGTATCGACTACGGATGGCTAAACTGGTTCCACTTGATATTTAAATGACATGAGCTTGCGCATGTAAAGCAATGATAAAGACAGAAACGAGAGATTGACGCTTGGATCGGTTTGACGGATCTGTGAGAAAGCTATCTATTGGTGTGATCATGTCTTCAACTTGTTGTTTTCGGTCAAGTAATGGAGACGACGCACAAATGCAAAGTCTCTGTCGGGACGGTGACATTTACTGACGCATCACTGCTGCCACTATGAGTGATTTCTACCAACGGCAACATGAACCGACCCAGGAATTCATAACTGATCGTCAAGTGCGACGTGACCACATCAGTTCCAGCGTCTTTAGTCGTGAAAAGAGTCGACTTGACTGTTGCCACATTTGAGCGTGCAGTGCGATACATCAATGTTAGCATCGTATCAAGCTGTGCAGTGACATCTGTAGCATTCCCTGAAAAGTCTTGACGAAACTCAAAGGTTGGTGCGTCGTCTCGTATGGGTAACGTGAAACTCAAACTGGCAAAACCACGTACAAGCTGGAACACTAGTACCTGCTCACTGTGGTCATGTTGTAACACAAGCTGTCGGTTAAACGGTTCACTATACGCTAGAGGGCAGTGATTTCGCCACAAGCACGAATAACTTAGCACGAGTATCTCGCGTATGGCATTGGACCATATTGTGCCATCGGATGGACTCAAGCAACTTTTGAGCAACCACGATACGTCCACACTTGTTCCAGGAGCGTCATTCTGTAGCATAGTTGCCATCAGCGTCAAATCTGCATCGAAAAGTACACTCGTGCAAGCAGAGAAAGCTCGACATTCAAGGTTGCTATGGCAATCCATTAAGAGTGCAGTGCAGGTACTGCAACCAGGTGCTACGTCATTTAGCAACGTAAGTGAATATAGACCACCTAGACGTGGCTCCTGGAACTTGAGTGTGACACTAATATCACTTGGTTCCGTTCCATTGTTCATGAATTCTGGAAGGTCTGCAGTGAGAAATGCTGGAGCTAGGTAATTACTTGCCGCCAATAGCGCAAAGTCGCCAAAGTGTCGACGTAAGACTGCAAACTTGCCACGAATAAGCTCCAGATCAATTGTAAATGGCGTCGGTCTGCTCAAATTTTGCATTGTGTCAACAGCTTCGAAGGTGAGACGAATGCTTTCAGCTTTAAAAAATGACGAGGACCTGTCCACAAACAATGTCCAAAACGTCTCGCCATTGTCGCTTTGATTGTCAAGTAGCACCCATGGAGCTGGATAGGTGGAATTCGAATGTAGTGTGTCCAATGGAGCATGAGCTGGAGGAAGACTAAGCGATGAAGACGTAATTGGATGAAAGCTTTGCAGTGAACGCAGGAACACAAATGTTGCTTGAGTTGTTCCGGTGAAACGGAGTCTAAAGCATAGTCCAGAACTGTTGAAGCTACTTGCTCCACCTTGAGAACATACATCGGAAGCATTTAGTAGTGTACCCGACGTCGCACTTGGTTCAGGGTCATTGAATTCATACATGACGCTTTCATAATATTTTCGCAGAGACTTGGTCAATGTGACAAAGCCGTCACTGATGTTGTGAGCGTCTGATCTAATGACAAAAGTTCCAGGTAAGAGCCGTGGCCACGTTGGCGATCCATCAGCGTGGAGATCAACCTCGCGCTGGATCAACTCGAGAGTACGACCCGAATACATTGAGATTATGGAAGCAAGACGCGGTGAAAACACGACTGAGCGAACACCGCGACGTTGGCTTTCATCTGAGATCGTTACTCGATATTTGACCAGCAGTAAGTGGTGCCACGAAGCTTCTGACTTGTCCAATCTTACTGTCGCTTGATCAACAACATTTGTCGAGATGTAAGCCACGTGATCGCTCACAACTGCAACTTGCTGCAGCAAAAGTACTAGTGCCGAGCGGATATAATGCAGTTGGAAGAAATTTGGTGATTCCAGGAAAGTACCAAAAGCAGCTAGCGGCTTAACTTGAATGGTGAGTGTCAGCAGTACGAACGGCTCGACTACATTCATGTCATCGAGCTCGAGGTCAGTCCAATCACTAGTACCTTGGAAGGTCACACTTCTGCTAGATGAGTTAGCTATTCCCTCTGTGAGTCCCAATGCATGTTGCAAACCTACTTCAACACTATTTCGAATACTAGCAATGTGATCCGCGAAAGCAGCCCCATCAAAAGCAGTCGTAGTCTCAGGTTCCACTTCAAAGCTCAATGTCCAATTGATAGCATTAATAGGATCGAATATCGAGTCTGCGAGGACGTGGTCGTGAGCAGCGTCATCTGCATTATCGTCATTGCGCATGGCAAGACTCGAAGAAGGTGAAAATCTAATTCTGCCGAACCTCACACGACTAGGAACAACGTCAGCAACAAAGGTCTGTACGCAGTCAAGTACATTCCACTTTGAGTGCTCAAGATGCACGAGTGAAACATTGTGCATCTTGAACTTCAGCTCGCTCGCAATCTTGGAGCTATTGCTGCTAGCAGAATGAGATGGTATCAAAGGAGTATAGCGTACTCCTGCATTTGTGTCAATGTCCATTGCTAGAAGCTGCCACTCCGGTTCCATCGTGTTGAAAGAGTCTGCGAGAGTGTTATTTGGCATCGCCTTGTGGTCACTTAGCAGATACATCTGCACAAAATCAGCATATTGCACATCGTGAACATGAATCTCAAGCTCCAGTACCCCTGCGCTCGCGTGATAAGTAGCAAACGGCAGCAAGTTTATCGGTGAATGAACAAGAATATCAGAGACTCGAACTCGTAGCGACTGTAGTCGCTGAGCAAGAAGAAACCGCAAACTCAAGTCTTGAAACGCATCTCGGTCAGTCACGTAGTGTCTAATGCCACTGCTGCTAGTTCCCATCGTTGCAGCCATTGACGACGCAATTACTAGCTGAACTCCGACCCAAGGTTTCAAATCGAGCTGTACAAATGTTTCACCATCCATTACAACCTCCACCAGACGCATTGGTACACCAAACAACGAAAGACTGTTGATCGTCACGTTTCCTGTGGTCAATATGTTTCCAAAGCGCAATCTCTCGACGATACGCTCGCGCTCGGTCTCAATGGCAGGCAGCATCAACGCCGAAGAACTCGAAGAATACACAGTGTCACTGCTGTGAGATGGAGGGAGTGCCGAAATGCCCAACGCCACGTAATACTTTCCTCGTTCAGTCTTCGAGTATGTATCGGTCTGAACATACTCGATCACCACTCGCTCAATGGTTTCGACTCTGACGATTTCTCCAACATGTTGGCGAAAAATCGCTTCACTGGCCTGTAATTCGTCCATCGAGATGTGTGTTGCCACCATGATCTTTGCTCTGACACGCGGACCTGAGCAGTAGATTGTGCTGAGCTTGTTGGGATCAGTCACCGCAGAGGCGTAAATGTCCCTCCACTTGCCCCATGTCAATGATCCATAATTGATTGATGAAGGACTTGCAGCTAGCAGTGGTAGAGTTGGTATCCAACCAAGCAAAAGGAACAACAACAATGACAATCTGAAACGATATCGAGACGTTTGGCATTTGTATTCATTGCCAGTGTAGACAAAGGAGGGACTGCTATCGAGTGCAGCATTAGTCGACAATTGCTTGTGGATGTGGCGCCATGTAAGAGCTCTGCTTGCCATGATTCTTGACAAGAGCATGTACAATAATCAAGTGAAGCACAATGTCTCTAGATATTGCGCGGCGCTTCAAAGAGTATTTCGACCAAACGTCGCGATCGTCCATACTTACCAGAACCACAATTTACTTCTTAGACTGAACTACCTGACACCAAGAACGCAATATTCAAGGCGGCAGTTCTACAAGCTACAGCTACTGACACTAAAGGCTACGACAACGAACAGCAGCAAAGACGGGGGGAAACATTGTGCGCAAAGGTTGACATTGGACTGATGCGCCAAACGCAATACACGCGCCACATGAAGACATCATCATAGAAGAAGACGTTGGAATAGATCATTCGAGGACATTTTGCCAATATTTTCGATACGTAATTGACTCAACTAGCATCTACTACGTTACAATTCGAGTGGGTTCGCTTCAAAGTTCGGCGCCTGTCTAGTACTAATCATGATTCCTGCATCTAGTTCAATTTGATACTTCAAACACGCCACGAAGCTGCTGAAGAAGAGAACGTAAGGGCGTGGCGCTGGCTCCTCAAAGGCAGACCGTATAGAATGAATGTCCACGCGAAGTGCAACATAAGGACGACTGCGTGACGTAGCCAGCAACTTGCTGGTGCAAAAGCGAGGGACGCATAAAGGAGCGTATATAGGAATAGAAACGATCGGAATTAGTCTATTTAGAAAAAACCTGCAGGATTCTCGCAGCGCATACTGCATGTTAGATAGGTAATCTTGAATAGGTTAGACTCTTGCGTTAGTGCGCGAGTGTGCAACCATCTAATGCAGCGGCAGATTTGCACCGGCTATTGGTTGTCTCATGCAACTGGTCGCAGCTGCAGTGGCGAGTTTGCACTGAGCGACGATGCGCAGCATGCACCTCCACCACAATGAATTCATCCAGTGCAATCCACGCACGCTAGACAAGGCATCTTGCTCAGCAGTAAAACAGGCTTCGATATGTACATATTTGTATACACTGACTATACGTCCATGTTCAATCCTCGCTGAACGTGCCATCTGATACCATCTTGTGATGTGGCATTCGGGCTGTGCTGAAAACAGACGGCGTCATGCCGACCAGATCGTCTCCGGTGAAGAGCGATGGTGTTCCATTCGAAAATTCTCCTCCAACGTGACAAGTTAAGCTCGACGTCGTCTACCTGCATCATGGTCAACGTCTTCATCTTTAAGGCTGCTGCTATTGTGTTGGCTTTGGCTGCCTCTGCTACCGCCAAGCTGGAAACTGTGAAACTCAAGCATCCGTACGGCTCCACCGCCGAGGTGTCTCTCTTCGGTGCCCACGTGACGTCGTTCTGCACATCACTGGACCCTAAGCTCAACGTCCTATTCATGTCCGATCAATCTCCCATGGATGGTGTGCAGCCCATCAGTGGCGGTATCCCCATCGTTTTTCCGAATTTCGGCAGCGCACCGGGTCTACCTTTCCACGGCTTCGCTCGCACCAGCAACTGGACTCTGGACAGCCAGACGGAAGCTGCTGACAACGACAGCCCCAGCGTGGCAACGTTTACTCTAGCGTCGAACCACTGGACCCGGAAGATCTGGCCTTTCGACTTCAAGCTCAAGTATGTGGTGAAGCTCACCTCAAACAGACTGGATACGGCCTTGCACGTGCACAATTTGCGCATGAATCCGATCAAGTTTCAAGCGCTTCTGCACAACTACCTATGGGTAGACGACGTGTCCAACAATGGTGTCCAGATTAAAGGCCTCAAGGGCATCGAATACTTCGACAAGGTTGCCGGGGTGGACAGGATGGGAAAACGCCCGCTCATCACTATTGCCAAGGAGATAGACAATGTATACAAAAACGCTCCTGACGAGGTGCACGTCGGTATTCGAGCGACCGATCCCCTTCAACTAATTAATGACAGCGTCGATACTGTTGACGTCGCTGAAGGAGACATTCTAGAATCCAACCCAGTGGCTCGCACTGTGACAATCAACAAGGTAGGCTACACCCGCCGCCCAGGAAGCAAGAAACGTTTCAAGACCCAGACGGACGTGGTCGTGTGGAACCCGTGGATTCACGGCGCGGAGGACTTTGACGATGAGGAGTATAAGCACATGATCGCTATTGAGCCTGGTCGTGTGAGCAAGTACCAGACACTCCAAGCTGGCCAAACCTTCGTTCTGCGTCAGAATATCACGGTGGATTATCCCCTGGCTCCTCCATCACGAGTGTAGCTGGGTGCCGACTTGGTAGCATCATTTGACACTAGTGAATAAATAAATTGATGCTTTTGCTTTCCCATCCTCGTTTATCTGCCAATGAGAGGTCGAAATTAGATCTCTCTTGATATTTGTATTGCTTTGAGTTGCTTCATACAGTGCAGCCTTGTCCGCACTCCCTAAAGTAAAGATGGCAGCGCTGCCTGTGGGGATGCAGCTCGTGAGTGCGCTGGATGACGCCGAGATCAAGGCGCTCTCACCCGTGGGTGAAGTATCGTCCACTGCCTCCGAGCACGTGCGACGCGCGCTGTTGCTGCCACTGGAGGACGACGACACAGCTATGGACGTGGAGATGGACAGCGAGCTATACGTTTTCCGTCCCAGTGCCTTGTTGGATGCTGACGCCTTTAGCAGCGATCCGGGTGAGTTCTTCTATGACTCAAGCTTCCAACCTGGTAAGTGTCAGGTATTTGCTGTTATTATAAGAAGAGAACGCGAATCATGGTCACTTTACGTTAAAACATCCTTTTTCTTTAGCAGATTTGGGTGATGCACAGGAGGATATTGAGCAAATGTTGCTATGTGGACTCGAGGAAACAGCACTGTATAGTCATCACCAGCATGAAACGGCGCCGGGACAAGGCTGTCAGTGTCGCAACTTCGCTATCAAAGCGAACCGCGTGCAGGTGCAACAGGAACAAGTTGCTGCAGCCATAGCGGCGAAGGATCAAAAGAGAGTGTTGCGACATACTTTTGGGTCAGGGAAGAGGCTGCAGGGCTTTGGATTCGGAGATGGCGCTATGACGGACCAAACGCAGCAGCGGGATGTCGAGATGACAAATGAATGGGCTACGCCAGCTCATCATGTTGATGGTGCGAAGTTGGAGACAAGACAGGCGACGTTTACTGTGGAGCGATCTGCAGCGGTGCTAGACACGACGCCGATGTTTTCAGGGTCCGATGTGGTAACTAAGCAGGAGGTGCCCTCGACACCGAAGCGCGTGCTGCATAAGCCACACCTTTTAAGAGCTGACGAGTTGTTCAGCAGTCCGTTGCATCGAAGTCAGTCGTTATCTGCAACTCTGAGTCCATTGAGTACGACTAGTTTTGTGTCTTTGGAGAGTGTAATGTCTACGCCATTGTCGACTACATCACGTTCGACAACTCATCCTGAAATGCCAGTCATGTTGCGCTCGCTGTCGCCCGCTGACGAGTTGGAGAAGATGGCAACGAGCGCATCTAAAACGTCGATGCCAAAGATGAACATGCTGAGGGGGAATTTTCAAGTATCACCAGGAAATGATACAGTGCTACTCGTGAAGCCCACCGCGGTGCTACCGCCGCCGTATTTCCGAGGCGCTCTCGACTCACCAGAAAAGCGACGTGCTCATTCAAAGACAATTAGCTCGTTTGCTCAGTCGTTGTCCTTTTCGTTTGCAACGAATTCTTCGACGGAGAGGTGAAAAGGCGGCGATATAGCGGGTTACGCTGGCCACTTTCTCAGAACAAAAGAAAGCAGTTGCAACCACTAGAGAAGACGTCATGATATATCTCCACGCATTGCGTACTAAACTCAAAGATGAAGCACGAATACACGTCGATAAAACACTCAGGACAAAGGTCAGAGTTCCGACTACCAAAGACAGAGAACGAGGACCATGAGTCTCTCCTATATCATCAACATACAAAGCGCTTTCTTGCACAAACAAACAGCTTTGTTTAAAAGTGCTTTTGGATACAGCACTTTGAAAAGCACATGTCGAAATCATCATGTCGTCGCTATCTTCGCCGTCGTCTATGGCTCTCCCCAGTGCAATACCAGATGTCTCCTCTACTAATACACCCAAGCGAGCGTCTAATATCGACGTGTCTGCGATTCTGTTCCACCAAAAGCGATTACTTCGTCGTAAAGCGCACAAACGCGCCGCTGCCTCAAGCAGCTCTACCAAGCGAAAAAAACCAAACTCCGAGTCCTCCAGTGCCCCCAAAAGCCCCCTACAGACTGCATTGCGTGCCAATCCAGCGTCGTCTGCTGACACATTGATAGCCAATCCATCAGCAACGCAGACTGGACGTCCGGAGCGAAATCTCCAGCTCCAGACGGACTTTTTGGCCTCACCGGCGTCTCCTTTAAAGTTTTCACCGGTGGCCCCACTCGCTCGAAGCTCTCCATGTCCATCAATCGCTCGAGGCATTGACACTGATCCCAAGATGATTCCGGCTCCTTCACCACGGGCTGGAGCTACTGTAGGGCTATCAGTCAAACCACCGGCACCTCATCCCTTCCGCTTGTCCGACTTTTTCTACAAGGAAATCTTTGGTGTCCATGACATTAAACAAAGCGATGGAGTGCATCAAGAACGTGTGCAAAACTTTTTTGTTGTCCCGTTGAATACCGAGCAATTGTTTCTCTTTGGCGTGCTGCTAGCTTTGGATAGTTTTCTCTACGTCTTTACGTACATGCCGCTAAGGATTTTGTTTGCGTGTGGCTGCGCAGTGACGTCGAGTTTCCACGCACGAGTGTTTCGACGAACGCACTTTTACGACTTGATGGTGGCGGTGATTATGGCCGTAGGAACGACAGTATTAGGGCACGTGGACATGTCGAGGGTCTACCATGCCATTCGTGGCCAGGCCATGATCAAGCTCTACGTGCTGTTCACGATGATCGAGATCTTTGACCGCTTGTTCTCGTCATTTGGTCAGGATGTACTGGATTCGTTGTATTATACGGCAAAGTACCATCCCCGACGAGTTACGCGCATGTTCCTGGACTTTGCCGTGGCAATAATCTACGTCGTACTTCACTCGCTTTTGCTCTTTGCACAGGTTGTAACCTTGAACGTTGCCGTCAATTCAAGCAATACGTCGCTGCTTACACTGCTCATTTCAAACAACTTTGCCGAGCTCAAGAGCTCCGTGTTTAAGAAGTTTGAGGAGCAAAACCTTTTCCAGATTAGCTGTAGCGATATCGTCGAACGATTCAAACTTTTGACCATCATTGGACTCATCTTGCTCCAGTCGTCGACTGCAGACGTTGCGTGGGGAACGGTACGAAGCAAAAGGCACCTTCTTCTTGTCGCTAATACTTTGCTCACACTTTGCATACGGCGTCTGATGGTCAGGCTATGGTTTGGGTCGCAGAGATGCTGATCGACTGGATCAAGCACGCGTTCATCACCA
Source organism: Pseudoperonospora humuli (assembly GCA_003991265.1). Taxonomy (NCBI): domain Eukaryota; phylum Oomycota; class Peronosporomycetes; order Peronosporales; family Peronosporaceae; genus Pseudoperonospora; species Pseudoperonospora humuli. The sequence continues at coordinate 16,123 of NQFO01004398.1, read as the reverse complement.
AGTTCAATCAGATTCCGCCCACGATGTACTCGAAGTTTATCACGATTCTGTGTCGTGATCTCACGGGGTGGAAGAGCGAGGACACCATTCTGGACCACACGCATCACGTGTCCAAGCGCTTGGGTCTTATGACGCTCCCTTTGGCGTGCGTGGTGCTGCGCATGTTATCAAAGGCGCTGGCGGACGCCCCCATTGAGCTCACATCGCCTAGCGGTGTATTGGCCACGGTGGCGTTTTTCTTGTGTCTGGCAGCATTCAAAGCGCTGCTGAGTCTTGTGCTGATGATTTACGCTTGCAAATCGGGTCGTCTGGATGACACGCGTCCAAAGAGTCCACGGTCGGTATGTCACCTCGAATCCATCCACCGATACAAGTACTAAGCAGGAGCACAAGTGATAGACGCCTTGAATGAATAGACTTTCGTCTACAGCCGACGTATGCAAGAGGCTTAGGACACAGACACACAGACACACACACATCATTGTCGTGGAAAGGATTACTTGAACATGGTCAATGTTGTATTCTAGTCTAGTTTGTACCATGCTATTGGTCTCTCTCTCTCTCTCTTTCTCTCTCTCTCAGGCATCGATCGAGGGTACAAGCTCTTGCTCGAGCTCACGCAGAAACAGAGCGAGATAGTCTTGATCCACACGTCGCATGGTGAGTTTCTGTTGTAACGAGACGTAGCCAGCAAGTTTCAGCAGCTTGATAATGCTCGGCGTTGTCTTGAGCATCTTAAGGTAGCGAATGTCATCGTGTTGCAGTGTACGGAATTTCGAGCGCACACCCTCACGATGGAGTGAGCGCAGGACTTTGAATATCGAGGTAAGTTTGCGTGTCCGCTCGGTCTCGGACGGACATTCGCAGCGACAGCTTGCAAGGCACGCGCGGATTTCGTGGATTGTCTCCTCGACTTGATGTGGCGTTGGAAGCCGATCAGGAGCGTCATCACTCCACGATGGTTTAGTATGCAGCACTTCACCAGAGGAAGCTCCACCCATTTGACCCGATTGAAATGGTAAGGAAGAGCTACGTGGACGGACAAGACCTGCCATGAGCTGTCGAAGTTCGTCACGCTCATCCTTGGGAAGTAATGGTGAGCAAGGCGATGCAGCGGGATCAGTTGGTGGCGAGGCATTCGACTCGGTTGCCTTTCGTTTCTTCAATAAAGCGCCTAGATCTTCCTCGACGAAAAAGGTATCGGGCTTTGTGCAATGAGGTTCACCAAAGTCATCACTGCTGGGCAATGACGAGTCATCGGAAGACTCATCATCGTCTGAAGACGGGGAGATGTAGTCGTCATCGCCGTCGTATCTCGTGCCACACGTTGTACCAAAAGCCTGTAAGTACGATCCTTCGGTAGGTGTGACAGAAGGTCGATTCGGTCCTAGTGTTTGATGCTTCTTGATGCTCCCATGGCTATTGTCGAGCTTTGCTTCAGGCTTGACAAGCTGCTTAATAGAGTGCCGAATGTTGTCGTCTTGCGGTAGTTGCTGAGTCTCGGGGGACAATGCGCGGGTTGGCTGACTCATCAAAGTCTTTACTACGGCTGGAGGGGTCGACGATCTCGGCAAGGACTTCCATGAGCCATTACTAGCACGAACAGGAGTCTCACTGGACGCCATAACCCCACGCAATTCCGACACGAGGTCTTGTGTCGTGACTTCTCGTGATCCTTGAGGTCCCGACGATACCGACATTGCTCTTGGCCCCGAAGACACGGAGGAACGAGCAGTGTCGCCTAGAATCAACTCCTTTTCATCCCCTCGCTCCCCGAAAATCTCAAACACGCTCTCAATTTCCACTTGGGCCGAGCGATCGCGTACAGCTTCAAGTCTCTGACGTGCACGTGCTTCAGGTTCTGGCTCATCGCTATCACTGATTGGTACTTTGCGCTGTGCTTCCTCAAGACTTCGTTGCAATTCCAAGATTTTCTTTTCAAGCTCGTGAATTTCCGTCGCGCGGCGTACAGAGTCGGCAAAATTGTATGAAAGATGTCGATCGTCGTCATCCTCATGCTCGGATCCGTCCTGTTCGGGCTGGTAGATTGCCATGATCTTTTCATAATTGGATGCCGAGTAAGGATCCGGACTATGAGCCGAGCTACCATCGCTATCGTATGCGGTCGGATAGCTTGCTACAGAGGCCGAGCTTACTGACACACCGTCGCGATCACCTTGACGTTCATCATGTGGGGTATGCTGACGCTCTCCTACTGATAAAAAGGCTTGGCCAGCTTGTCTTGCAGCCCGAGCTGCTGCAAACGTAATACGAGCGACTGAATTGAATTGGTTGGCGGTCATTTCATCGTCTCGATTGCTATTACCGCCTCGTAGCGAATCCTGGCCACGATCACTTGGTCCAGAGTAATACATGGCAGGTGCTGCATTCGTTGCGTTGGCTAATGCCGCATCAAAGTTTGATACTGAACTCTCGAGAGCTTCTTGAATACTCGTAATCTCGCTGTACATGTCGTTGAATTCCTCAATAACGTCGCTACCTTGTTCCTGCTGCTCTCCATACGCTGCCTCCGACATGGTAAGGTTGATCGTATCCCGAACTTGTCGAATATTGGTCACAACATTCGTCAGAGCTTGCAGCTTTTCCTGAGCACGTAATTGTGGACTGACATTGATCTGCAGTGGTGGACTTACAGGTTTGAGTTCCGTATCAGCTTCAAGGACTTCTACGGTAAGATCACTCTGTCGACGGTCACGATCACGTGATTCGCGCATGTGGAAAATCATGTCTTCGTACGAATTATGCTGTGGGCTACGCAAGCCACGAATGTACGACTCGGTGTCGTTTGACGTTGACGATGCCGGTTCATCGCCCGTTCCAGTGACACTTGGTCCAAGATAGTGCTGTCGTTGTTGTCGTGCTCCGGCACTTGTCATACAAGCGGAACAAACGCGCAAGTGCGTAATGTCAAAAATTGGTTCCTCCAATTCGCGTAGCAAGGCACACGACGAACAAACGACTTCTCCACATGTTCGACAATGATGTTTACGACGAAAGTAAAAGCCGCGTAAGCAAACGGCACATGCCTTTCGGTCCGAGTTGGGGACCCATTGCCATTGCTCGACGAACCTTAAGCTGCTTACCCGTCGTCGCGCGACAACTCCTGGAATCTTGGCCACTGCACACACGGTTTTCTTCATTAATTCTTCCAGTACGCCCCGTACAATCGGATTGAGGTCTCCATCAATCTGGCAAATGGACGTCACCTTGAAAGTATTTGGCTGATGCGTCTTGGACACAATAATCCCGACACGAGACAAATAGCCCCGTGCAATGCCAAAGTTCTCTAGCGTTGGCACTTCACGCTCTCGTGAAATGGATTCCTGGATACAAAAGCCCACAACGTTCGAACCGGGATGAGCTTTCTTCTTGCCTGCATACTCCAAGAAGCAGAAATCGACCACTTTTTCATCTTCACCATGTCGTGGTCGCTGTGTCTTGAACGCATGCCATTTGATTGCACGGTATGAATACGACGCTCGAGCAGGTCCTCGATCCGCTATTCTTTGCTGGGGAAACGTAAAGAGCGTCCGACCATCCACAAAACTATCACCGTGAAGATATCGCATGGTTTTTCGACAATCTTTCGTCTTGACATTTGCAACGGCATGCAAAATTTCCTCCACTTTCGTGTCGGTCAATTGAACACTAGCTTTGAGTAACGTCGAGGCATGCGCAGCTTTGTTGCTTGGTTGAAAGTCGAGGAAATTCGTGCGTTGACAAGTCACAACGCGGTCGGGATTCGACTCCAAGCTAAGACGCGAGCGCCCTGGTAGACGTGAACGATGGCTCCGACGTGGAGTCTCGACACTTGTCCATTTGTACGCACAATCGGCGTCCTCAATAATCCGAATCAATTGCGTCACTCGTTCTTTGCCCAATCGCTTGTAATACTTGACTTCCTCTCTGGAAAGCGCAATTTGAGGGAAAAAGCCATCGTGGAGAGGAAAGTCGAGCATGTTTCTAGGGCTCACTTTGTAGGGCTCAAATGACTGGATCCAATGACCTGGTTTGGGATAGAAAAGACGTACGTGGTCGTAGCCTTTGGAAGGGCCGATGTCTCGTATGACAAAGGAAAAGGAGAGTGAAGGCAGCAGTCGCTTCTTGTCCTTTAGTCGCTTCGTACGAGTGCGAGACGTTTAAGAGGCGGCTTCTGGCAAAGAGCGGCGTCGTCCAATTGTTAGAGCAATCACGTGAAGAAAAGGCCATGGGTACAAGTGATGGCGTATCTGGGATAACTTGAGGTTGTCTTCTTGTTGTTGACACGAAAGAGTCAGTAATGCTCGCCATGATGTGTCCTAATCATCTCGCTGGACTGCTATTGCTAGTGTCTTGCCTTCTTTACAAAGGAATATAAGACTAGTAGAGGACAGGACTGTGCTGACGAGAGCGTGACATGGAAGAAAGGCGAAAGCGTAGCAAGGGGCAACGGACGTGGTAATGTCGGATATAAAGACTCTGACACAGCGTCGAAACGGCTCATGATGAGGAAAATCCAAGAGATCGTAGTCGAGGACATGGAGAGCATCTATCCGTTCGTTTGCTACAAGTACTGGCTGTTGATCTTGAGAAGCGGAATCAGGAGCAGGAGGTTCATGGACGTGCTGACGACGATTCCTTGATATAAGACTGGACACGACGATGAACGCAGTTGTCGGTTGTTGGTCGTGTAAGGACCAAATGTCGTGGAAGACATTAGGCGGCGAAATTTTTAGCCTGATTTTCATACAACTCACGACTTGAACATGGAATCGTCGCATCAAAGTTGTTTGTTGCTACCGCTTATGTCGTACATTTCGACACTGTTCTTCGTTGGCTTTGTTAACGGTCTTGGTTTCTCGTTTCAGCGATGAAACGAGTCCATCGTTCGTTGCTTCCTTCATACGAACGTTGTTCACTTGGCTCTATGGCTCCAAGTTGTGGCTCTTAGCCTTTGTTGCCATCTGTCTGAAAGTATCCGACACTGTACTGGCGAACGTCACGCTACGCTCACGATTAAGAGCCACTTGAGTCACCCAACTTGACATAGACGAAAGACACACGTCCGTATGGTCAGTGGTGCCCTCGAGGATGGAAAAACCGAACTGAGAGCATGACACGAAGGGCCTGTGCGTGTATTGATGGCTGTGGCCGCTCTCTTCAATCTTTCGAGGCCTGTGACGACAAGCTGTAGTATCTATTCAGTGGCTGACTTCCTACTACCAATCGCTTCGACTTATCCTTCCTCTCTCCGTAGGACCGACCACATGAAAACCTCTTGATACACACAACAAGAAACACACACAAGGGATGATATGACTTGTTAAATCTGCAAAACCTTTAGTACTTTGCTATCAGGATGGCAAGAGAGAGAGCGAAGCTGACACGATCGCTTGCTCCCAAATCCTTGTGCGAGAGATTGCGTTCACGAGACGAACGTACATGTCCTCCTGTGTGTTGTAGCTAGTGCGAGAAATCCACTTGACATAGCACCCAAGGACGCCCGTCTTGTGATCCCTATCGCCTGTCAACTCCACCCAATCGGAGCTGTCCACGTACTCAAAATTCGAGTCACGCTCCGCCATGGCGCGGATCTCAGGTGACGTGGGGTTCACGGAAAGACGTCCTATTACAAACCCTCGCTCCGTTTGCATGCGGAACTGTAGAAAAATCATTCGCATGATCTTGTCATGTTTCACTGGATGCTCAATGTCCAAGCCCACGATGTACGCGCTGTCGTTGATGACTTGCAGGATCTCAAAGCGCAATTGGCGTCGAAATGGGGTTGATTCGGGCTTGGCATACCTTCTCCAGCTGCACATCATGGCTTCCTGTGGCGTAATACCAGGGAAAAACTTGGAGAAACTCACGTAAAAATTGTCGTCTGGCCTCGCTTCATACCGCACTTCCCAGCCAAACGCTGCTGACGGTGGAAAGGCGCAGCATTTTCCAATACTCGAGAGCACGGTAGTATCGGAAGGCGATAGGAAGCGTGGCTGATCCACCCTTGAAGTGTCATCTATGGGCACATCATCGTAGTGCAAAATTGTCGACTTGTGCGTTTCCTCGAAAAATCGCATTTGTTGACAACAATGGCGAATGTGTTCATTCGCTTGAGCTTCCACCATAGGGATGTACTCATAATCCGAATACAGCGTCGAGTCGTTGGTAGTAAGTGGACATTGCAGCTCCAGTTCGTGTTTCCGGTCCGTCATTACTTGCTGGAAACGTCTATAGATCTTGTGTTTCTCCACCAACATTTGCTCGAGCAAGAACTTTTCTTCTTTCAGCGTGTGGGATACATTCGTCAAAGCGTAATACTCTGCTTCGAGCGTGAGCAAATGACGGCTACAATGGCGACGACGTCTTGCTTGGGACCTTTCATTCAACTCTTGATAATGTTGCTCGAGCTGTTGCAAAGTTAATTTCATGCGCTCCACATCATCCCGTTGACGGCGTCGTGCACGTTGCATCGACTCGCGATTGCGCTTCCGTCGAATCTCTAACGGCGTCAGTTTCTCCTCCTTGTCCTCGTCTTCCACTGCATCAGGTCGTTTGTGCCACGTTTGCTGCACTTTGACACTTGTCCCCTCCGTCACATCGGTCATTGGCTCACGCGCCACCTCGTGCTTCTCCTTGGTCGCTTCTGTCATACGTTTCTCTGCTTGGACTTCCAACGTCGTGCGCAAATCGCTCGACACTTGCATGTGTCTCGCCATAGTTACCAATGCACAATTTCGGACGTTTGTTTCCAGTTTAGTGCGAGTTTGCTTCGCTACGGGGGACACCGTCTCCAGTGGACGTGACGACTCTATCAGCGCAGTCTCTTGCTCGTCTAGTAGCAACGCTACCGACTCCATGCTTTCCTCTTTCTTTTCGTCGGCACTTTTGTCTTCGCTCGGCGTCAACTCCCACCACGTCGCACTCGTCGCCGTCTCTCGACACTTTTGTGCCTCAAAGTGGTCCCAAGCGTCCGTGATCGCATCATCCAGCTCTCTTTGTGCTTGACCTTCAAAGTTGGTCATCATGTCGTCCGAGACAAAGTCTCCGTCTTCCGCAACACGCAACTTGAGGTCCATAGCAACTTGTACGATCACTTTCGTGCACACTACTTCGGTGATAGAACAAGAGTGAGGGAGCAGCCGCCTGCCTTCGTTGGAAAGGATTTGTAATGCTCATCACCTCATTGGAGGGTTCGCTTGGAAAAAGAATCGAAAGGAATTTGCTCAATATCGTGCGTACTCTTCCTCGGCGTTGCTAAAAACTTGACTACCTCGAGCACCGCGGTAATTCAATTATCCTTACGAGCAACATCATAATGCTAGAGAATGAAGCAGCTACCGCGTAGCAACCTAAAGGCACGACATGACACGACACGAAGCCGAATTTATGCGCCAATGGTGGATGTTGATGTCAGGGGCTTCCCCTCCTCCATACATTACTACCAACACGTCTCTCAGCGCATCACAGTTGCTCCTTTGCACAGAAATTCTGAACCGATAGCTTGACGTACTCTACAATTGCTGAACCAAGTGTGCTTTACGCCAATCCAAAACTGATGTCGTTCGTCACATCATGCTAGACAGTCGGTTTACTTCATTGTCGACACAACGGCTGTGAATCGAGCATTTTACTCGTGCCTCGTCCTCATTTCCGAGATCAAGATGAACATTCAGAGCTTTGTAGACCAGTAGCACGGACTCTGCGTTCATAACATGTGTGTCGTACCCTCGTTCATTCTCCAGTATGAGAGAATTAGTATCGCGTAAATACCATCTCCACCCGTAGGTGGGGATGGGCCACACTCCTCATTACACTATGAATTCTCCAGTATGAGAGCGCCGCTCCATGAGTCATGTCAAATATCGAGCGTAGGTACATCTCGCTTGACCTCCTTCCTGTCATACGTGGCTGATTTATTTCGAGATCACAGCAGATATTCTCTCTCTTTGTGAATATAGCATTGCGCTCAGAAAGTCAAATAGTATGACTACTATTTTGTACTGCGTTCGCACAAAAGGTTGCGAGCATTTGACTGGTGGTTGGTTGGCCATCAAGCAGCTCTTGTCGTGGTTGTAGAGCTCTTTACGCATCATGGCGCTCAAAAAAGGCGGTAGCAAGAAAGTGTCAGCAGGTAAGAAGCAGAAGCACGGCTTTGTCCGTGCCAGTAGCTCGCGCGGTAGTAATCCGTTCGATGTGCGTGGTAACGCCACCAAACAGAAGCACGAGGTCATTGGACGCCGCGTGAAAGGTGCAGGTCGCAACGTGGCAGCCGCACGTGCTGAAGCTGAGCGCAAGCGTCACAAGACATTAGGCGCTGAGTTCAAGGCTCGTAACAAGAGCAACGTGTTCAAAGACAAGCGTCTAGGCGAGCAAGATCCGACGCTGTCGATGGAAGACAAGATGATGGCACGGTTCCAGACAGAGCGAAAGCGCAAGATGCGCAACGCGTCAGCATTTGCACTGCATGACTCGGACTCGGAGCAGGATAGAGATGATGATGACGCGCTGTTCTTGACGCACAGAGGCGCCAAAATTACAGAGGATGACTATGATCTTCTCAATGCCGATGGTCCGTTGGACGATGACGATGACTCTAAGGAAAGCAGAGCGATAGACCGAGACATTGTCAATACACTTCACTTTGGCGGTGGTAAAGGAGACGCTGATGCACCGAGAAATGAGAAAGAAGATGGCAAGAGGAAGACACATAAGGAAGTGATGCAGGAAGTCATGATGAAGGCCAAATTGTACAAGGCAGAGAGGCAGAAGAACAAGAATTCGCAGGAAGATGCGACGGATAAATTGGACGAAGGCTTTGCGGATCTACGGGGACTGCTCGAGTTCCGTCCTACGCGTGCAAATGGCAAGGAATTACTGCCAAAGGAACCGATGGATGATTTTGACAAGATGACGAGGGAATTTGCCTTTGAAGCGAAGGCTAAGGCGACAGAGAGGCGAATGTCGCCTGAGGAGGCTGCGGCAAAGGAACGTGATCGGCTTGCTGAGCTTGAGAAAAAGCGTGTGGCTCGTATGCAAGGCGCTGATGCTGATGACATTGATAGTGAGGAGGATGGAAAGCGCAAGGGCAAGAAAAACAAGAAGAATGCCAAGAAAGAGAAGGCTCCACAGCTTATTGTGATGCCGCCTACTGATGACGATCTGACTGACGGATACGCGGTTGATAATCGCTTTGCTGCTGGTAGCGAGGAAGAAGAAGAGAAGAAGGAGGAGGAAGAGGAGGAAGAGGAGGGAGAGGAAGAACAAGAGCTAGAAGAGAGTGAAGAGGAAGACTCTGAAGTCGATTCGGGAGACGAAGATGAAGCCACAGTGGAAAAGGAAAAATATGCAGAAGAAGACGAGGAGGTAGAGGAGGCTGAAAGCAGTGAAGACACGGAGAAAGAGAAGCGGTTGCACGATGCTGAGGAGGCTGCTGCTGAGCTTCCGTTTGTGTTTGAGTGCCCAGAGTCTCCTGAAGAGCTGGCAGCAACGTTTAGGAAGTACGCGCACAAATGTCCTGAGAAGCGGGGACTTATCCTGGAGCGTCTTATTACATACTACAATCCACGACTGAGCGTAGAAAACAAGGACAAGATGAAGCGTTTCTTTGCGGTGATGGTGCGCCAATTCTTGGTCTTTGCAGCGCGATATGCTGCTCACAAGCATGATGTACGTTTGACCTTGACTTGTCGAGCTATACTCTATGAGCTGACCATGTTCATGCTTTTTACCTTATCTTTTCTGCAGCTTGACTCGTTGACAAAGACCATGTACACGTTAGCGCAGCAGATGGGTGACACTGCTGGCGTTGTGGTGCGTGAGCTACTTGCTCAACTCTTCAAGCGGTTGCACAAGCGTGTTACCGTCTCTGCGTGGCCTACGCTTCCAGAGCTTCTTCTGTTCAAGGCTCTAACATGCATTTTCCCGACGTCCGACTTGCGGCACAATGTGGTTTCCCCAATGGAGACATTGCTTGGAGAGAGCTTGGCTCGCGGCACAGTGAGCTCGCCGCAGGAGGCTACACAGGCACTATTTGCCGCTTCGTTATCACTGGATATGACGCGTTCGAAGAAGCGCTTTATGCCTGAGGTCGTGACGTTTCTAACTCGTACACTCCGTGCTTTCGTGACGTCGGGTGCTGTTGATGTGTCCATGGACGACGACGGTAACAGCAACACGTCGATCCACTGGCTACGTCGTGACTTGCTGGACTGGGTATCCGCTCATTCTGAAGAGAAGATGACTGCGTTGCCGCGTCTATCGCTGGCTAGCAGCTCGTCTTGTAGTGGTGCTCAAGTATTGAGCTCTCTCTTGGCTCTGTTAGATGTGTCTTCAACTCAGTACGTGTCGCTGCCATCGTTCGACGAGCTCTTTTACCCGCTCTATCTGCTGCTCCATGCTCTTGTGAAACAATTGAACGACACCAAGATTGCTGAAGTCAACACCATCATTTCAAAGCTTCACACACGTCTCGAGTCTTGCTGGACCGCACGTCGTCCGCTTCGCTTGCAAAGCTTTGCACCACCGACTTTACCGACTTTTGCACCGCAGTTTGATGAGAATTACACCGTGCGAAAGGACAAGACGGCACCGAAGGATACAGCGCAGCTCAAGCAATTGCAACGCCAGGTGAAGCGTGCTCGGAAGGGTGCAGCACGTGAGCTGCGTCGCGATGCCGAGTTTATCCACCGCGAAAAGCAAAAGGAAGAAGAGGCAAGACTGGCCGCAAAGGAGGAGAAACAAAAGGAAATACGCCGCTGGCTTGAGGAGCAAAACGCCACGTTCAACCAACAAGTGCGGAAGGGTGGCAATATGCTGAAAGGTGGAGGTTCAGCTCGTGGACCTGCTCCGCGTGCGCGTACACCAAAGAAGTAGAATCGTTTCCTTTACCTTATAGCGTTATGGCTTTTCCAATATAGAGAGAGGTTGCCTTTTGGAGTTGAAAGGAATGATCAATGGCTTTTGTTTCCGTACAATGGTTGTACTTAATCAATTGTCCCTCTTTTCGTTACTTCGTCTCCCGGTCCTTCTTCGGTACGCTCTTCTTGGTGTACTGCCGCGTGGGAGGCATGGGCAAGACATTGGCCAGACCCAAGAGATGCGCCACACGATCAGAGGGCTGTGCACCGACTGACATCCAATAGCGCACGCGTTGATTGTTCACACGCAGCTCTTTCACGCCATCGCTTGCGGCAATTGGATTAAATGTGCCAAGCTAGAAAAGGCAATTCGTTAGATGCTGTTGAAAGTTTCGACATAGCAATTGCAGACGATGACGGAAACGTACGATCTCGAGATGTTTGCCATCACGTGGAGCACGCGCATCGGCTGCTACGATGCGGTAGAAAGGTAAGTCCTTGCGTCCCCAGCGAGCTAAGCGTAGTCTCACCACCATAAGTCGTTGAAGCTGCTGCGTGATTGAGCGAGTGGTGGTGGCCCGACAAAGATGAACATGTACCGGTATGTACCGATAACAAGGTCTTTCGGCTGATGATTATGTAACTATGATGTGGTAACACGCATCAGCAGACATGGGTACAATGCAAAGCCTTTTGCAAGCGCGAAAGAATCCATTCCCATGTGGCGGTAAATCTGTCAAGAGCAAAACGATCTGCTGGATTCTTTCAACATGTAAGTGCAGTGGTGCGTCATTCGCGACAGGCAATAGCGATCAAGTTTATAGCGTTTCATCTGTGACATTGAATGCTGCTGCAATATTTGCTTCACTTCGAGCTCGCTTCGCTCTTCTTCGTTTCCGTCTCGACCTCTTTTTCGATGAACGTCTTTATCTTCTCCAGCATTTCCTTCTTCACATCTTCAGGCACTGACGCTGTCCACACACACCCACACACAAACCATCGATCAGTACGTACATTCCTACCGCCGTTAATCAACTAATTCGTCCTCGTTCCACCTTTTCCTTTAGGTGCAATCTCCTCGATCAGATCTTCCACAGTCACTTGGTCGATGCCTTTGTTCCGAATTATCTCTGCAGAAAGGAATAATCACAGTGCAGCGCCAGTTAATGCATCCGCCCCATGCTTGTCAACTCGTCTTCAACATCAGCATAATATCGTGACGTTTACACTACCTTTGCAGCGCTGCTTCATCTCATCGCGCCAGCCGCATTCGACCAATTTCAGCCGCAGCAGCTCCTTTAGTCGCTCCTTCTCTCCGCTTTGTACAAGACATTCACTGATACGTATCTTAACGTTTTCGCCTTGCCGCAAATGGTCTGCATGCGTCCTTCACGTTTGCAAAAAAAGTAAAGGCATTGAAACGTTTAGGCGACGCACGACGGAACACAAGTTGCAATGCCGCACGTACTCTTCCATCATTAGCGGATCTCTTGTAACTTGTCAAAAGTCGTGTAAGTCCGACGTCAATTCAGATGAGTGGCTAAAAGTCTGCCTACTTATCATTTCGCATCCTCCCATTATCGATATTAATAGTAGCTGGCTTGTCTCGACACCTGTCATAACGCATGAAGCCTAACTGGCTCGATGCGTTCGGACCAATTACGTCACATCGTTGGCCGTCTCTGACTGCCAAGAGACAAGCCTAAAAGAGAGTCAAGTGTCCGGTCGTTGGTGCCAGCCAAGAAGCTCACACTTCCACAACAGTACATTCGCTCGTCTGCTTGTTATACGCGACTTTGCTGAAGATCAAAGAAGGCTTTACTGTCTTGTCGCTGCTGGCAGTCTGCTGGCATTCATTCCTACTCGTACTGCACTCCTCGAATTTCGTTCGCAAAAAGCTACTGCTACTTCTATCCCGTCACGTTACGACCATGGAGCAGGCTCTGCAGCTGCCGAGACTTCATCTACACACGTTTGTATCGCAGCCCAAGTTTCTTGAGCCAATTGATCCGCCGACGGTTCCATTTCCCCCGCCAACATGGTACGTTTGCGGAATAATTCTCGATCCTTTCTCATAACTAAGCTTAGATTTGTGGATTTACTAGGTGTTTGCACAAGCCTCCTCGGTCGATTTCCCTGTTGGATGTGTATAAAGACCACGTCCTCATTGCATCGGTGAGTAATAGGACTGATGTGTGGTAGAAAGCTGAAGGTTGTGCTTTTGCAATTTACTAAGACGATTCCTTGTTGTATGATTTTACCTATTAGCACACTGTAGACCAGAAGGCGTTTTATCTTATTGGCCGGAATGCTGCCGTGTGCGATGTCGTACTAAGTCATTGCTCGATCTCGAGACTTCATGCGACGATTGTACATCACGAAAAAGGCGCGACCTATTTGGTGGACCTTGGATCTGCTCACGGAACGTTTGTGGATGGATTGAGATTGACAGCTTTACAGCCGACACTTGTAATGCACGGCGCTGTGCTCAAATTTGGGGCTTCTTCGCGCTCGTACACGTTCAAGGTGAGTTGTTGGTTGTATTTCTGCTCGAAAAGCGATTACAGAACTAATGACGAAATTCTATTCCCTAGGCCTTCGACTCTCGTGAGCAGATTGCAGAGATTATTAGCAATCGAATGGGTCTTCCACGTGAAGAGCTGGAATTGCAGCAGAATACGCTCCTCAATTCACAGATTACACATCGACTAGAATTATCGCCCACACGACGCAACATGCCGCCAATGTTTCCGATGGCTTCAGTGTGTCAGGCTTCCGAGATTCAACTCCAGACTCACGCTCCAGACCAGGATGCGCTGATGCTGATGGCTTCCGATTGTGACCAGAAAGGAAGCGCTGATGAAGCTCAGTTGTTGAGCTTAACAGGCGTCGGACCCGTAAAGAAGCGGTCGCGTGGCGAGTCAGGGAACTCCCAGGCTTCTGGATCGTCCGACCAAAGTGGCAGCACAGCGGATCTTAATATGGATGATCCAACTTGCGAGCAGCAGGGCGAGCCAAAACGCGTTCACTTTTGTGGCCAGCCACCCGAGATTATCCCAGACTCTATGATTGAAGATGACGCTGACTTGGACGATGTGCATGTTCGTGAAGAATTGCAAAGGACCGATCTGTCCAACAGCGATTGAATCCCAACGTGTGCCTTTGAACAAGGCATACAAGAAACAAAAAACAGACTGCGTGTAAAAATGAACAAGCGCAAACACTCGGACTCGTGTGATGAACCGAGAAAGGTGCAGCGTGTGAGCGTTGAGGTTCACACGATATTAGCAGGCGACTGAGATGATGATCAGTTCGTAAATGTGGTTTCGAAATCTGGCTTGTAGCTGCATGAAGGCTACAAGGCTAGACATGACTATAAAAAAGCGCTCAAGGTCACCGGATGGAAGTGAAGGAGAGCTACTTTAAGACGTGTGGATTCGGTCGTAGACTGGACTGCTTCAGCTACTGGGATGCATGTCCAAACTGGATCAAGAGTCCCAGTCACCGCCATGTCTTTTAGACCCGTAAAGTTTTTAGTCAAAAGTTGGAGTTAATTTGTAATTTAAGAGCTTATTTCAGTAGTTTCGGTGCCTCTGCCGCCGCGATGTGACGGCGGCCCTCAATCTGCGCGCTTCTTGCCCATGACAGCAATTTTTCTTGATTAGCTTGAAGCTATTGCATGTCACTCTTCTCTGCTTTCTCATTACAATGTCATTCTTGGAAGATGCGAGCAACATAAAGACACCACGGGCATCCAGGAGCTCAACGCCGTGAATGAAGCAACTCATTTCGATGAGCTCTTGTCTAGTTACTTCCGCATACCAAACGCTAGTACCAAACGTCGTAAAAGTCATGGCGCACGTCGTATTTCTTTCCTTCCTGCATTAAAGGAGTCAGACACTTGTCCTGAAACTTCCTTGACGCAACTCAAGCGACTTCTGCGTGACGCCACCGCTCCAATCCAGTCTCAGTACATTCAGAAACTCCATGCAATGGTAGTCTACCAATTGAAGCGAGCAAACAAGTCGGCCATGATCTTTACCAGGGTCCGTTCACTCGTTATCAGACGTCCGAGTCTTTTCGTTGAATGAGTTGACAAAGTGATTTTGTTTTCTTTTGTAGGTCGTGGACTTGTGTCGTGAAATCTTCAAGCGGTCGGCAGTATTCCGAGCTCTAATTGCAACGCAGACAGCTGCGTTCTTTGATCAGTTGCTGGTGGCAGCAGGTGAAAACCCGAGTGCCAATGTGTCGAAAGCATTGCGCATCAGAAGTCAGGGGTCAAAGCAAGTGACAGTGTTGCTGACGCTTATTGAGACGTGGAAACAGGACTTTGGAGAACGGTACCCATCGCTGGTAGCGGGCCATGCGGTGCTGATGGAGAGAGGGTATGTGTTCCCGAACGAACGTGAAAGGCTACAGCAGGAGAGAGAACAAGAAGTGGACACCCAACGACATCGTCAACGTGTGAGCAATGCCAAGAAACAGCAACGAGATCGAGAGATGAGACGATATGTGGTGGAGATGGAGCAGGTGCTAATCGAGATGAATCGTGCCTTTGAGATTCTGGTGCCGACGTTGGATACGTTTCGATTATCGGACGGAGAAGAGAGAAAGTTGACGCTTTCGACTGATGGAAATGAAGAAACGCATAGCGGTGAGCGGAAGAGTGATGCACGCAACGACATGAGCGAAAGTGAGAAACGTGATGATACTGATAACGTTGAATGGGAAGATGTGGCCGTGACGTCAGCAGCAGGAGTCGAAGAAGAGGAGAAGGATGTCGAGTGGGAAAATGTAACGACAGATAACGCTTGCACTCACGAAAGCATTTTGGGCTACAATTCTGATGAGGACGATACCGGCAGCGACCAGATGGATATCAACGATATCGTGCAGGCTTACGGCCTTGGCAGTTCATCTTACCACCTAACTGTCGAAATCTCGAAGCAAGTGTGCGAGGAATCTTCTGAAAACGACGTGCTGTTTCGAAGCTTGGCTGATGGTGCACTGCGCATACGAAAACGCTTCTTACCGTTGTTGGACGATTGGGAGCAGCATTCCACGCTGTCAGAGCCTTCAGCATCTCACACTTCAACGTTGCGAACCCAGCGCGAGGTGCTCCAACAAATCCGTGATCTACGAGACCGAATGACGCGAGTCTTATTGAAATGGGATGATCTCGTCCAAGACTCGAAGTCATCCAAACAAGACGCCATGACTCAACCCGCAGTGGTCTCGCTACCACTTGACATGTACAATCCTCC
>NQFO01004397.1:0-27642 GCA_003991265.1 Pseudoperonospora humuli | reverse complement strand
CCTTCCTGCATTAAAGGAGTCAGACACTTGTCCTGAAACTTCCTTGACGCAACTCAAGCGACTTCTGCGTGACGCCACCGCTCCAATCCAGTCTCAGTACATTCAGAAACTCCATGCAATGGTAGTCTACCAATTGAAGCGAGCAAACAAGTCGGCCATGATCTTTACCAGGGTCCGTTCACTCGTTATCAGACGTCCGAGTCTTTTCGTTGAATGAGTTGACAAAGTGATTTTGTTTTCTTTTGTAGGTCGTGGACTTGTGTCGTGAAATCTTCAAGCGGTCGGCAGTATTCCGAGCTCTAATTGCAACGCAGACAGCTGCGTTCTTTGATCAGTTGCTGGTGGCAGCAGGTGAAAACCCGAGTGCCAATGTGTCGAAAGCATTGCGCATCAGAAGTCAGGGGTCAAAGCAAGTGACAGTGTTGCTGACGCTTATTGAGACGTGGAAACAGGACTTTGGAGAACGGTACCCATCGCTGGTAGCGGGCCATGCGGTGCTGATGGAGAGAGGGTATGTGTTCCCGAACGAACGTGAAAGGCTACAGCAGGAGAGAGAACAAGAAGTGGACACCCAACGACATCGTCAACGTGTGAGCAATGCCAAGAAACAGCAACGAGATCGAGAGATGAGACGATATGTGGTGGAGATGGAGCAGGTGCTAATCGAGATGAATCGTGCCTTTGAGATTCTGGTGCCGACGTTGGATACGTTTCGATTATCGGACGGAGAAGAGAGAAAGTTGACGCTTTCGACTGATGGAAATGAAGAAACGCATAGCGGTGAGCGGAAGAGTGATGCACGCAACGACATGAGCGAAAGTGAGAAACGTGATGATACTGATAACGTTGAATGGGAAGATGTGGCCGTGACGTCAGCAGCAGGAGTCGAAGAAGAGGAGAAGGATGTCGAGTGGGAAAATGTAACGACAGATAACGCTTGCACTCACGAAAGCATTTTGGGCTACAATTCTGATGAGGACGATACCGGCAGCGACCAGATGGATATCAACGATATCGTGCAGGCTTACGGCCTTGGCAGTTCATCTTACCACCTAACTGTCGAAATCTCGAAGCAAGTGTGCGAGGAATCTTCTGAAAACGACGTGCTGTTTCGAAGCTTGGCTGATGGTGCACTGCGCATACGAAAACGCTTCTTACCGTTGTTGGACGATTGGGAGCAGCATTCCACGCTGTCAGAGCCTTCAGCATCTCACACTTCAACGTTGCGAACCCAGCGCGAGGTGCTCCAACAAATCCGTGATCTACGAGACCGAATGACGCGAGTCTTATTGAAATGGGATGATCTCGTCCAAGACTCGAAGTCATCCAAACAAGACGCCATGACTCAACCCGCAGTGGTCTCGCTACCACTTGACATGTACAATCCTCCCACACAACGCAAACGACGACGTGTTAACGAGCACTAAGCATCAGCTTTCTGCTTCGCAGACGACAGTTTGCACCACCGCTGCTACCATTTCCCAGTGTATTTAAGCGAATGCATGTCAAGCGTGTTGCCGTCTTTATCGCTGAGTCGAAGTATTAGGAAAGCTTGAAGTCGGTACAGTCTAATTAGTTAACTAACGCACTCTCTGGAACTCGACGTGCGACACTTGATGAGCTAGCTGGATTGTGGTTCAAAGCTGGTGCCGTGAAGAGCACCGACGGCGTAAGTTGCGCGCTCACGTCTTGCATACAGGAAACTATACTACTTTAACTCAAGACATAGAAGTTGCATTCATTTCTTTGTCAAAAATGTCGTATCGCAAGAGTGGACTCATGAACGCAACATTGTAGCCATTCGGCTTGAACCTGTAGTTGGGAGAAACGTGCGACCACATGACGTCTTGTGTACCAAATATTTGTGCCAGTGCATGTCTAATTCACGTCGTAATGACCGCACTTAGTGTCTCTTCTCCTATGTGCTGCATATGCTCAATCGTTTCGTGGCTTCAGTGAGCACCAATGGCCACAATATCCCCCACAGAAACTCCCTTTATTGTCATAGAAGAGAGTTTCTGTGGGGTAAATTGTGGCCATCTGCCACTACTGGTCATAACAATCGCGACAAATAGTTCAGCAGACATCATCATCATCACGTAAAAAGCAGCTGATCCAGATACACATCAGCAACAAGTAAAAGTGTCCCACCACCAATGAACAAGCACTTCCTTGCTTTATGCGAGAGTTGAGAATGATGGTCGAAATTTAGGGAAGAGCATCATCCGTAACCCACGACCACGAAGGATGAGCCTATTAGTGTTATATACGAGAGCGCATGCATGCATTCGACTAAGAGGCACGATACCGTGCACCTCCTCCACCAGACGTCTTGTATGTCGCCAAGTCGCACGACGTTAGTACGGATAGTAAGCTCGTGTTCCCGATAAAAGTAGACGCACGTATTTCTGTAATTATGTCTTCTCCCAGCTCAAAGAATTCAGTTCTTGACTGAGTGGTCAGAGCAACGGGCCACTATTAGAGGGTGTTTTACTAGTCGAGAATGCATTCTGAAAGGTTAGGGTATACGAGCTATACATATTACTGCCCCGCCCATAAGACCTTGCTTCCCGCCCACCCAACGCCCAGCCGGCCCCCCGCACTATCCGCCAAAGAGCATCGCGCCAGCCCAAGTACAGTCAAGTCTTGGGACTGAGCGAGCAAACGCGCACCTCCTACTTTCCTCTGGTCTATCCGGTGCTGTCTGTTGCGCTGTGTATACCCTGGTGAAGAGAGAGAGAGAGAGAGAGAGACCAGCGAGTATCGCTTGGAAAAAGCGAGGAAACCAGTGAAGCCATCAATCACGTATACTAAAGTTTAAAAGGTAACTAGTGTACTCGATGGATGGAGACAGACGGCAAGAAGAGAAGCACTTGAGAGAGAGGGGATAAAACAGTTTGCAACTTGCAGAGCTGCTTCTAGATCTATCTCCCTGTGGCTGCTCGGTACCTTCGTCTGATGACCAATAGGTTATGACCGTGACCATCGTATTGACTTTATACTGTGATTGATTTGCTAATGCTAGGCGGAAGCTAAGACGTATATTGTATTAGACGGATCACCGAGCAGAACTTTGATGACGATGGAGTTTGCACCGAGTAGCGCCCCCACTACAGGCCCTGGCAAGCTTTCGTATGCAGAGAAGGACAGCGAACGAGCAAATACGAAGCAGCAAGCAAGCACAAATGCCCACTCATCGGCACCACCAAGTCTCAACTTTGAATCGTCCAATCTCTTTCACTTTGGCAGCTCTAGTGATTTTTTTGCCCCCATGAAGTACGACGAGGAAGGATTGACGACTACGTCATCACCGACGGAAAGTGGCGAGGAAAATTCGAGCAAAGAAGCTGCAAACAATCGAAAAACTGCAGTAAGGGCAGGCAATGGCGACGTGCTGCCACCCACTGCTCCACCACCATCCAACCAAGTGAGCCATGAACGGGAGGAAGCAGACACAGTTACGGAAGCGACGACCGTCTCGAGCAAGTTGGGGAGGTCCATTGATATCAAGGTTCGCAAGGCGCGTCCGCAGATGGAGGGGCTACCGTCGCACAATAGTCGGCGCAAAAACAGCATTGAGATGTTTCTCTCACAGTCGCCAAGCCAGGCACTCGGTGGAGACTTTCTCAAACTCAGTCTGGACGACCGACAATTGAGTCTACAGACAAACGAGCGTGCTGCTAATGGTACCAGCAGTGTGTCAGGAAGTGGTTCGGCTACAGCGCCTAGTGTCAGTTCGTATGCAACGGGTCAGTTCCAGCTCAATCCAGTACAAGAATCGCCCAGTGAGTACACCCCGTTGGGTGGTCATTATGGTCACCAGCAATCGCCAGCTGTCACGCATCAGCCGCAGGAACGCTATCGGTCCAGTAGTCGTGACGCCCAGCAACAGCATCTGCCAACCTCGCTTTCACTCTCACATTCGAGCACGGTACCAGGCACTAGTACTGCTCCCAACGCGACTTACAATGGAGCTTACTCACTGAGTCCGCGGATGCCGTCGGAAAATTCTTGGTCAGGCAGCCAAGACGGTGACAACAATGCCATGTACCAGGAGCAGATGCAACAAGAGTACTATAACAACAACCAAATGGCAGCCTCGTACGAGCAGCAGCAGTATCGCCATCACCATCATCAGCAGCAACCACAACAATACCGGTCACCGCAGGCAGCTAGTGGATCCTACAGCTACGGTGGAGCCTTGTCTCGGGCACAGATGAATCCAGGGCAATGGAATCCCATGGTTGTAGGACCACACCCACCTTCCGGCATGTATGACGTTAGTGGAAACATGTACATGAACCCGCGCTCGAGTCCAATGAGACATCCTCACGCACAGATGGGCTATGGCTCGCAGCAACAAGGCTCAATGGGAATGCGCAGTGGGGGCCACTCTAACAATCGTGCGCAAGGACGCAATGTGTACTCCCGTATAACTCCACCGCTCCCTGATTCGTCTCCTTCGCACTCGCCTCGTAAAGGAATGACCATGGGAGGAGGTATGCAGATGGGGATGAAGCAGTGCAAATTTTTTCTACAAGGCCATTGTCGTATGGGCAGCAAGTGTAAGTTTATGCATCAAACTGGCGCTCCGACACCGGACCACATGGGCAACGGTCACAATTTAAACCATCAAAATGGATCGATGATGTATCAACAAAGCCGCATGATGATGCCGTCTCCTCCGACTCACATGATGCAGCAGCAGCAACGTCATCAAATGAATGGTGACGAGGCTAGCCACCAATTGAATGCACAATTTGGAGGACGCCAGCAGTCTCGAATGAATTTCCGCTCGGAGAACTCTGGTGTTAGCAGTATGGGGCTGGGATTAATGAACAGTGGTGGCATGAGTGCACCGATGATAGGCGGCTCTGCGAATGACCCGTCGAGTTTGAGCGCTGCTTTGAGCGTGGAGGATATTCAAAATCGTGTGTTTGCAATGTCGAAGGATCAAAATGGCTGTCGACTGCTGCAGGAGCAACTGGATTACGAAGATCGTTCGGATTTGTGCGAGGTGATTTACCAAGAATCGCTTGAGCACCTTGCTGAGATGATGGTTGATCCATTCGGCAATTACCTCTTCCAGAAGCTGCTGGAACGTGTGAATGACAAGCAACGTCTGGTGATTATCCACCGCGTGAGCTCGAATCTTGTGGCTGCTGCACTGAACCTGCACGGTACGCGGTCTGTGCAGAAGGTAGTAGAGGTGTGTGCAACTTCATCAGGTGTGATTGAGGAAGATTATGATGGAGAGGATGGGAACGACTATGGCTTTTTGATCGACCGCGAAGAGCGTCCTGAAGGGAACAGTCGACGCCGAACGACCAATCTGCCTGATATCATTGTTGAGGCGCTAAAGGACGATGCTGTGCGCCTGTGTATTGACTCGAATGGCAACCATGTGATTCAACGTGCTTTGCAATTTATGAAGCCAGAGTACAATCAGTTTGTATTTGATGCTGTGTGCAAGGAATGCACGACGGTTGGAACACATCGTCATGGGTGCTGCGTTCTGCAACGTTGCTTGGATGCAGCCAATAAGACACAAAAAGCAGAGGTGATTGAACAAGTGGAGCGCCAGGCGATGAAGCTGATGCAGGACCCGTATGGCAACTATGTGGTACAGTATGTGCTTGATTCGTGTACGGCCGAGGAGGCATTCGGTGTCATTATGAAGCCGTTGGGTCACATTTACGAGCTGTCGGTGCAGAAGTTTAGCTCGAATGTGATTGAAAAGTGTCTGGAGAAAGCTCCCGAGCGTGTGCGTCAAAAGTATATCGCTGAGATCACGAATTGCCCGAAGATGAACAAGATGCTCCAGGACCAGTTTGCCAACTACGTGGTACAGCGTGCCTTATGTGTATGTGCCGAAGAGCAGTGTCTGCTATTGGTGAAGGCGATCCGTCCACACCTGGCAGCGATGAAGAACACGTCGGGAGGTCGTCGTATCACGGCGCGCATTCTTAAGCGCTTTCCAAACATGGACATTAGTATGGATATGGGCATGTCACCAACTACGGACAATCTGTTTGATCATGGCGGTAATGGCATGATGATGGGTCATTTGCCGTCTTCGTCGATGGGTGGCTACATGCAGCAGCAGCATTTGCAGCCGACTCCGATGTATGGAATGCACGGAGGACCTATGAGTACCGTCCATCACTTCCAGGGAAGCAGCCGTGGGAGTCGTATGCAGCAAATGCACGACAATGATGGCAGTATGATGATGTTGAATGATGTGGGTGGTATGAGCGTGAATGCTACGAGTCGTGTGTAAACATTTAGACGACCCCAGCCGCGGTGGTATGATAAAAAGTATGAACCAGCAGGTATGTGGTGTAATAACGACAAGAAGCGACGAGAACCCGGTGTTGCTGGAGACAAGTAGCGAGGAAGACACCCGCATGTGTTTGTGTGTGTGTGGAGGAGGGGAGGGGAGAGAGGGTATGATGACGAAGCAAGAAAGCAAACAAGAAGCGGAAAGGACGACAAGTTTTGCGCGTTTGTAGATAAGACAGGATACAAAAAGAGGAGAATGCATGTTTAGGACTTGTATCAAAGCAAAGAAGAAGGAGACGCAAGGACAGCGGCGGCGGGTGGAAGGAGTGGACGTGAAGGCAATCAAGTGACACGACAGTATGCTGTACCAGTAAGCCGCTACTCCGCCCCCGAGTGAAAGACGACGATCATGGCCAAGATGGAAGTAGTTTTAGTGCCGCTGCCCTCCCCCCTTGCCCCAGAATTTGGCTGCAACACGTAGGCATTAGGAAAAATGAGCATAACAATAAACGGAGCTTTTGAAGGATATTCGTATTATATTGTATGTGTCTCTTAAAGGGAAATTTTGGCTACAATCTTGCAATATTCAGCACTGTGGGGCAGATGGAAAGCGCAGACGGTACCTTATGGAGCAGCTCGCGAAAGACGACTAGCATATGCAGTTGGAGCAGTTAGTTCTGTGTGAGAGATGTCAGTAACGTCTTGAAAGAGGACACCAGATAGGACGTCGTGTTTTATTGAAATATATACATTGGGGAGACTGTGTCCATCTTCTACTGTTTTAAGAAATTTGGAAGGCCTTCTTCAAGTATTTCATCTAGGTCTGCGAGACATTACAAAAGGTGAGCATAGAAATACAGAGCGATCTTAAGACGCGATCAGATCTATGTGCGAGAAAGACGGCAAGTCCTTTTGCAAGTTTGGGGGCTACTGGCTTTGTGAGTTTACGAAGTAATGCCAGACGCAACGTAGTGTTACAAATTCCTTCCGCACGCACAATAATCAGATATTTGCCATAAACTAAGCGATGTCAAATTGAAATTGCGTCCTAATGTTGAAAGGATGGACACGGGAATCAGTCAACACGAGACTGAGTTCACGCGGGACATTACACAAGCACTACATCTCGGTATGCTGTGCCATAACAATGCAGTCACGTATCTCATCGTAGGAAACAGCAAAGAAAGTTGCAGCCCATTGTCGATAACGGTCCTGGCAAGAGAACTTCCATCAAGTTGAGCTTCTGGAGTTCAGGTTTCGGTCCAGTACGCTACGCACACTCAACTCTTTCAGTCTTGCTATATTTCTATCGTCATTTGGACTTTTGCTTACGATAAACTACGTGAGCAATGGCAAAGCGGACCATGGAAGGTGAACGCAAGACAAAACGCGTTAAACTCGTACATAAAGCTGTCATTGACGTCAAGAGCGCGCCGATACAACGCCGGCTACGCAAGATGAGTGAAAAAATCCAGTCGTTTACTTGCAGCTTTCTCGTGCAAGCGCGTTTGCTATGCGTGGGTATGTCGGTTGTGTACCGGGTGTCGCTCTCGTTACCCATCACAAACACGTGCATTTGGGGAATCAGGACCGGCTCGATGACGTCAAGTGGCGGGCACGCGACACAATCATTGTGGGTCATCGCAATGAGCCAGACCAAGTTTCGTGGCTTTTACGCTCAAGTGAATGCCCTTTTGCACCATCCGACTGTGGCACAATACACGAACGTTGCTTCACGAGCCGATTATCAGCAGATGCAGTTGCAGGATCACGACATTGTGGTCGAGTGGAAACCCTTTCAAGTGTTTCTCCAGCTTCTTGCGACCGCTTTTCGGCGCTACGCACACTTGCAAGATGCTGCGTTTTCCATTCAAGCAGATGCTACTACCATGGAGGCAAGAAAGATCGAACTTGAAGAGTTTTTGTCAGAGTGTTGGAAAGCTTTGGAGATCATTGTTCCAGTACTCGCAGTCGAGCCTTATTTACCAACTCTACTGAAGCGTGAGGTCCTCGAGCTCTATCTTCTAATACGCAACTTCTTTTCACTTTCCGAAAGTGTATTAGATGCCAATTGCATCTACGCCAACGCCATTCTCAGTCTCGAAGATGTCGAGGATTTACTACCAACGCACTCTGAGAATTCGTGCAGTATTTGCCTCGAGCCACTGGCTTCGAGTGCAATCCAGGGACTTAACAGTGGCAGCAGTAATGAAAGAAACAATCGAGAAGCTGCTCAGCTATCTGTAGTCACCCCAACCTTTTCCGTAAGACTGCCGTGTACTCACGTGTACCACGAAAACTGCGCCATGTCCTGGTTACGCTACAACCCAACTTGTCCCGAGTGCCGCCATCCCGTAATCTCCAGTCTCTAACACTTGCTACTAGTCGACTATCACCTGCTCTCCTAAGGTGACCAAACAGCTCAAGCGTACGCTAAGCTGTACATCAGGACCTGGATACTGCGAATTGGCAGATTGTTAAACCAGTACATTTCGTATAAGATCTGCGAATCTACAAGAATGCTACAATAGGTTTGAAATTTTCCTCTTGGGGTCAAAAAAAATAATTGTGCACAGTCTGGAATTTGCACGGTGTCACACAGTCAGTCAGTCGGCCATGGCGACCGAATTGCCGTGTCCATTGTACACGGGATTCTTCCCACAAATGGTGCTTACAGTAAAGGAGCTTATGTACTATCGACGGTTTAGTAAAGAGCGTGTGAATCAATTGGTGCATATTATCGAAGACGCCGATTGTGTCTACCACTGGACCGATTTAAAGGCACGCAATGGACGAAGTGTACAAAAGGCGCGTTTCTTGGACATTCAACCCGCAACAAAGCAAGCGACGACACAAGAACCATCGACATTACTCAAATGTAGTGTACATCTCGTGGATGTACAAGCCGAGGAGATTCTTCAAGCTATTGCCAAAGTCAAGACGCGCGATGCTCGACGAACTATGAGTTATTTGTATGAAAATGAATTTGCCGATACGCAGACGTTGCTGACGTTTCCAACGTCGTCGGAACGCAAGAAGCCGCGGTATTCGTATCGTGCCATCAAGTGGAGTTTGCTCAAGGCAAAACGACGAGCTGGGCAAAAGAATTTGGACTTTTGCTATCTCGAATACGCTGGCAAACGACGAGCTCAAGGCACGTCGAGTAATGTCGTGGGCTTTTGGATCCAAGAGTCCATTGCACGAGAGCGAGAAGTGCCGACATTAGAGCGATTTGATATTCAACGAGGACGGTTTGTACGGTCGGGGATTGTCATTACCAAGACCCATCAGTCCAATATCTTGAAAGTGACGGCAATTGCACAGATTGATGGCACCATGACACCCGCTTGCGTGCGATTAACGACCGAGGAGATGATGGTGGACTTTGTGGCTGCAGTGCATCGGGTCAAAGGATTATTGGAACGACAGCGGATGAGCAAGTTGCAGTTTTTGGATGAATGGGAGTGGGTCTCGTTGCGAGATCGAAAAACCTGTGCAGTTTGTTTACGTGGTTTTTATTTCCATCGTAAATATCATTGTACAACGTGTGGAGAGGTAGTGTGTTCCAACTGTGCTCCCTTGCGAGAGCTCGAGGAACCGCTGGATGAAGATACACATAGTGTACGCGTTTGTTCCGTCTGTATGGCGCAAGCGGGGAATTATCGTGCGAGCAGTATGTTGTCAGGAACTACAGAGAGTGAAGATGGCATGCTTGAGACGACAACACTTACGACAAACGTTGGGACTGAGACCTATGTAGCAGGATTACGGTATCCAAAGAATCGAGAAATGCGAGAAGACATTGACGATTCGTTGCGGAGGTCGACGCTTCGACCGCTTCCGCCCTTCCGACAGCCGACGCGTCTTTCGTCGAGCCAAAGTAGCGCTCAGGGGAACGATTATGGGGATGAAAATGCCCTTAATTCACGTGCAACGTCCGACTTGGTACGACGAGAGCGACGGTCGAGTGTATTACGTCATTCTACCTTGTCGTCTTCGACCATTTCGCCGATGATGAAGAAGGAGACATTGGAAAAGTTCATGGAACAAGCTCGTCAAATTCGAAATACCATTGATCAAGCAATCTCAGAGGCAGAGGAAGAGGAAGAACGTCACAGTATTCTCCTGGAGAGTGGCAGTGGCGATCCGTATGCCGGTGCCGAGCGATACGATGGGATCTACGATCGCATCATGAAAATCCGTGAAACACTCGACCTATCAGGCTTGGATTTTAGTGCAGTACTTGAATCTACTGGTCCTAGCGGTCCTAAATGTCCATCGGTCGTGATTTCCGATCGTCTGGACAGCGAGTTGGCGTTCCGATTCAGTGGAGAAACACGCAGTGAGCACTCGAACGCCATTGAGAGCGAAAGCATTGAATTTGGCTCGTCACGCTCGTCGTTGCTGTCGGGATCGATGCTGTCATTGGACCATCAAGATGCTGGTGAACCGCTGCCATTGCCGGCACTGGAGCAGGACAATGCCGCGGAAGAAGCGCGTGCCTTTGAGGAAGCGATGAAATGGGTCCGTCAATCCGAACCTTCAGCAAATTTACAACCGGTAGCTGCAACAGCTCGAAGATCGCTTTCAACTGGTCCTGTAAATACAAACCAAGGGATTGAGCGACTTGCACGCAAGATTGGACGTCTCCATCAGCGCCTTAGAAGCACATCACGTAGCTCTGATGCAACTAGCAGTGATCGGGTATCAATTGTAGCTGATCCTGCCTCGTCAACACTTCCCAATGACCCTGCTGTCGTCCCTGAGCGAGTAGAGGATGAACCTGAACCTGAAAAACAGCCTAAACTTCATCAATCTACGCCGCCGTCAGCTTTGAAAAAGTCTCGAAGACCTGCGCCTCATCGCACAAAGGAGAAGCACGTGGCAATTGCGACTGAAGCAGTTGTGCTTTCTCCTTCGTCAACTGGATCCCAAGCATTTAGCGCGCATGGAACGCGGATGCCGGAACCATCTCGAGCTCCTCCTGATCTCGTCGCAAGTTTGCGTGGCGTCATGAACTCGAGCGAGCTTACACTCGCACCTCCACGTCGACGTCCAGAAGCAAGTGACGCGGCATCACATGCTCCCACATCTGCGCCAGTACATTCCCGGGATTCGCCCTTTAAAGCGCCGAGGCGAGCACCGCCCCCACCACCTCCCGGAGTTCCTCCAGCTCTTCCTCCACTTAGTTCGGCTCGACCAGTAGCGAAGGCATCTCCAGTCCCCACCCCTGCTCAAGCTTCCACAATGTACGTGTTTGACTTTGAGGAACAATTTCAAAAGGTTCAAAGACGTAGCCTCGACCATCGACCTCTGGAATCTACCACCACAAGGATAGCAAAACTCGAGGAAGTTCCTCGCAGTCACGCAGCTAATGATGACGAGCATGACACGGACAGCTATTGCTTGTCGTCCTCGAACGAAGAGGAAGGACAAGTACGGAATGCCTCGGTCTTCGTACCTTCGACAGCATCAAATGGCACTCGTCCAACAAGAGTACGAGACGAAAGCGGTGAGTTGCGTGAGCTCATGGAGGGTCTTGCAAAGGCACCACTACGCAGTCGTTGCTCGAGCGGACAATCCACGGGTGCCCCTCCTACCGAAAAATTCGGCTATTAGGACCGTCCACCATACCTGGCCGTCTCGAGTCATTGACTGGATTTGTCGTACGCCCGTGCTTTTAATGTAGATACAGTGGCCAAAAGCTTGATCCGTTGACCGATCCACGAACGTTACCGGGAAAAGGCACGACTACGTCAGGCGTCAGCTCTTCAACAAGTTGCTGGAGTTTCAACTTATAAAGAGTGTTTGACATCTCGCACGCATTCATCACACATCATGGCTTGGCACTTGACAAAGTTACCACGCAGTGAAGGCCGACCGTCCTATGTCTCCTCTTGTGCGAATAGAAGCAGAAGCAGTTGAGCGCGTCGGTCGAGGCCTTGAATGGATGGACCCTTTGACCATTAGGTCATTCCTTATTCCGTCACTTGAATAGAAATGGCTTCATCCTGCTGCTTGGTCTGCGCTTTCGTTGGCATATTCAGTGCAGGAGCGATTAGTATGTCCTCGTGGTCTCGTTAAAGGTGGCAGGACGAAGGTCGCATGTTCCGACCATAGACAGAGGACGAAATCAAGGGTTTTTTTCGTGGATAACGTGCCAATTGTCGTCATTGGACGAGATCCTAGGATGGGAACGCAGTGGACAAGACCTTTGCTCGTAGTAACAGAGACAGGCACGTCGAAGAGGAATTGGCATTCGCACTAGATACAAAACGTGCTGAGACCTGTGACAAGGTACGGAGACTAGAACCGACGCGATGATATTTTAGGACACGCGTCACGAAGTTAGGACGAAGCATGCGCTGCTCGCAACACCAGCTCAGTACCTCATAAACACTGTGCAGAGGAGAAGAGAATGTGGCGCTGAATGTTGAAGCGCAAGCCGTAGAGAACGAACGACAAGGAGCGCGTTGCTGCGACCACGTGGATAGTAGGGACCAAGGAATATTGTAGGATACCTCTTCCTTTTTATATCTTGGCTGATGTAATTATCACAGTAACAAATGTAACAATTTGCTGAGATTTTACAACAATTGTTTTTGAAACGCACTGATGGCGGACGGCGTGCCCAATGGGGCGGATACTGCGTACTGGCGTCAATTCGAGCGCGACTATTACGCACTTCTAGGTGTACCACGGGACGCCACTAGCGATGAGATCCGTAGCCACTTCATGTCGCTGTCACGTGAGTTTCATCCGGATCGCCATCCTCGACGTCATGGCAATACGGCGCTTGTAGCAGCTGCTAATGCTCAATACGCAGTGCTGGACAGAGCTTACAAGGTTCTCGTTGACCCTGTAAAGCGACATGTGTACGATATCTATGGCGAGAAGGTGAGTAAAGGAGACAAGAAGGTCCTATTTTGATAAGGTTTCTTAAAATTAATAGGACGACGGTATTCGTAGGGTGTCCATGCATTTGAGCAAGATGGCATTGCACGACAGCAAGTCGTGGGGGCTCATTTAAAGACGTCAACCGAAGTGCAGCAATACGTGGAGACAATCATGCGACGCATGAACCAGCAGGCTCTAGAGGCGCAATTTTCATCGTTTAGTGAAATGTCCATGGCCGTGGATGCGTCCGATTTCGTGCAAGCGCCAATGCAAGGAATGCGTAGTTTACTCTATCGAGGAGCACGGTTTGTCGATCGTACAGAGATGACAATGCATCAGCGTACAGTGTTTCCATTGTCACGACAGACGACGTTGACACTTGGAGGGTACATGTACGACAAGAGAGGATTGGGCATGGGCAGCTTTACAGCGCAATTGGCGCACACGTCATTCGATCCTAATGTTCCGTCCTTCACATTGACGAGTGAATTAGGCTGGGCACCGAAGATCAATTGTCATATCAGTCAACCCGTGTCACCATACACGGTCTTTCTGCTCATTCCTGAGCTTGATGACAATGGTTTTGACATTTCCATGGGCGCTAATCAGCTTCTCACGCCGCAACTTCATGGTGCAATGATGTGGAGTACTCGTGACGGTCTGTCTAGTTCACTTAGTCAGAATACAGAGACGTACAATGCTACGGCAGCGGTTGCAGTGAACAATGGAGGACCTAACGTGGCATTCCAGTTTCGTCGTCTCCTCGTGGCTGCAACAACCGTGAAGCTGTCGCTGCGAGCAAGTTTGACCACGGGCTTGTCGCTTGCAGCAGGAGCTAGTCGAGAAATCTCTAACCGCACACGACTAGGACTGAATGTTTTGCTTGCGCGTGCAGGGGTGACGTTGCGTCTTGGGTTTACTCGTGGAAGTGTGCGCTTTGTGATGCCCATTTTCGTGTCGCCATTCTCTGGACAATCCGCTTTCTCTACCTTTTGTGCAGCTACCTCTCCCTTTGTAATTGCTGCAGTTGTCACGCAGCTTGTAAAGCCAGCTCAGGAACGCAAGCGTCGTCAAGAGTTGAAGCGCCGACAGGATATGCTCGTACAGTATCTTGTAGCAGCCCGGCAAAGTGCATTGGAACAGCAGAAACTGATGCTGCGTTGTGCGAAGGAAAAGATGGAGCAGGAGCAGCAACGTGAAGGTAACAAGGGGCTAGTGATTTTGCTAGGTCGCTACGGTAAAAACCCGACAAGTCCTGATCCCCATGAAGCTCGAGGAGATGATGTAGAGATAACGCTTCGAGCGATGCAGGAGCGCGATCAGAACCGTCAACTTGGTGACGAAGACGAAATTGGCAGCGGCGAGAGCGGTGCACAGCAGGAAGCAGACGCAGCGGTGCTGGCGCAAAAGTGGATCGATGTTACAATTCCTCTCCAGTTCTTTGTCAAGGTACGGAAGTCTAGCAATGTGCTAGCGTTCCAAGCCTGCTAACTTGCGTTTGTTTTGACGCCGTTTAGGATGGGACACTTGCGTTGACTTTCTCGTCGAAGGCCGCACTTTTAGGCTTCTACAACCCGTGCATTGGCGAGGACCAAACAATTGCCGACGCACGGTTGCCGTCAAGCTCTACGGTGAAACCATTGCTGTAAGAAGCTTGACTAGCTTTTGTTGCCATGTGGTGGTTGTGTAGTGGTCTAACATGTTTTCTGTATAGCTACGTGCGTTATGCGTACGATGGTCAAGTGTTTGAAGCGACTTTCGACGACGACCAAGCAGTCAGTTTGCCGTCGCGGTACGCTCAAGCCATGGGTCCTGTGGGGTGTGTGTACTAGACTTCGTGACATAGGGAAGAAAGCACGTTGTTCCTGGCACGTCCTAGAAATGAAGTCCTAGGATTTAAAATGCGGTGTTTATCCTACCTTCACAAACTGCATGAATTGATCCAGCAGGACGTACAATGGAAGATCTTGAGGTGCCTGAGGCTTGCTCGATTCGTTCCTTCTTTGATTCAGCGCCATGTGCTGCTTCGTGAAGAGTATAATAGCGATTGCATCGAGAAATTCCGAGAACACGAGTCTTGCACTAATGAAAAACGCATCCGATTCGCTCTCATCGCCGGAATGGGAGGTACTGACGCTGCGGAGGAGACCGTGCTTTAGAGGTGGCGAGAATGACGCAAAAGCTTGGTTTAACGCTG
Source organism: Pseudoperonospora humuli (assembly GCA_003991265.1). NCBI lineage: Eukaryota > Oomycota > Peronosporomycetes > Peronosporales > Peronosporaceae > Pseudoperonospora > Pseudoperonospora humuli. Next base: position 12,266 of record NQFO01004397.1, on the reverse strand, counting down.
ACAATGCATCGCGGATCTGGAACTCTGCAGTGAAGATAGGGGCATCATGAGGACCGACATTGCGAAGCATGACAAGCATGGATCGCACGGACACTTTCTCGTCGTCATTGTATGTTAGTACGTGAAGATCAGACTCCGTATGCTCTTGCTCTGAGTCATCGTGCGAAGGTTGACAAGCTGAAGAAGTCGCACAGCTTTGGTATAAACGCTGAAGCTGATCGTGGTGCTTGACGAAAACTGCGTGCACTTGCTGATCCGTGAGCTCTGTCCACAATTGTGCTAGCCAGGACGATGATCCTTGGTGCAACACCTTTTGTCGCTCGCGCATCATCTGATCGTATAGATCCATAAACGCGTCGGCAAGAAATACCGTGCTGTCTTTGGTCGCCGAGAGCTCAACCATGCCGTTAGTCTCTGCTGTCGTAACCCAGGAGTATGCGACTCGTACGAGCAGCTCGACAAATTCTCGGTACAGCAACACTTCGTTCCAAGGCACAAGTTCAAGACATGAATCCATGGGGTATCTAAGGCGGTTTTCGACAGGTAGATCCGTTGCAAAGTGGTCCGCTACGTTCATCGTAGATGCACAGGCCAACACACTCGCTCGCTGTGCCTTTCGAATATCGTGCATGAGACTCTCAAGCTGCCCAATAGTAAAGTAAAAGCCACACTGGGAGAGAAGTCGCCGGCATGCAAAGACCTCAAGCAGCGCTCCAGTGTCACTTCGGTCGCTAGAAGCAGAAGCTGCAGGTCGTCTCGATTCCTTAACGCACTCACGATACAGCACACGCAGCTCAGAGTTGACACGTAGCGCTGCATGTTCAACTGCTTTTCGAGCCTTTTCACGCTTTGGAAGCTCGGATATTGGTAGCAGATCGTTGACAAAGAGCATGATACCATCAAGATTTGAAGAAGACGAAGACACTTGAGTAGGTGACAAGGCTGCTACCGGCATAGATGATTCAGGTGATGGTTGTAGTGGCGTTGGATTCGTTCCTGGTGTTGCATAGGAGCCTTCAACGCTGCGATCTTGACGAAAGATACCAACAAATACGCGGCCGTTCTCGTGGAATAGGAGACCGTAGCCGTCTTTGACGTTGGCCTTCCATTCGCCTTCATATCGAGCTCCGTTAGCATAGTAAAACACGCCCTGTCCATGACGGAGTCCTTCGTGGAACTCACCTTCGTACCAATTCTTGTCGTGCGAAACTAGCGCTTGACTAGCACGTGCCATAGAGCTAGAAGCATCATGCGCTTCCAGAAGCCACACGTGCCGTCCAAAGCCCTGCTGACAGTCGTCCTTCCATTCGCCGTCGTATCTTTCCAATGGAATTGCATCTTCTACCCTTGTAAGCTCGTCCGAATCCTGTTGAGCCATCCATGTCATTACTCCACGTCCACACTTGACGTCAGCTTGCCACTCTCCTGCATACGTGCTGCCATCAGCATAGGACATAAGTCCTCGGCCTTCTCGTTTCCCCTCGATGAATTGCCCTTCGTAGCGAATGTTGCGCACCGCATCAAATACGAGCTCCCCGTAGCCATGAGGTAATCCGTCCGCCCATTCTCCCTCATAGCGAGCGTTGCGCTGAATCACCACCACCTCTTTCGATCCATCCCCATCCTGTTCATCGGTATGACGACAGTTAAAGAGCAATCGAGGTGCCATTACGCCGTCACCTTCAGCTTTCACTTCCGCCTCTTGTAATCCACAATCCCCAGTCACGAAAACGCCGTGTCCATGTCGCTTACCACACTTGACATCTCCAACGTATGAGCTCCCATCAGGCCACCAATACGTCCCTCGTCCCGACATTTCATTCTCATTAAACTCTCCTTCGTAGATCACGCCATTCACTTGCCACTCGATACGCCCTTTGCCGTGCATCCGTCCATAAGCAAACTCCCCTTCATACGTAAACCCAGTCGTAAATTCCAATCTCCCTTTCCCATGATACACTGGTACGTCATCGTCCGCCAACTTTAGTGTCTCTCCATCAAATGAACGCACGACATGCGCCAGCACGCGAGGATCTAAGGGAAGTACTCGCATCGGTGTCCGTTACGACAAATGTTTTCCATTTAAACACCTCATGTTCGCATAATGATTAGTCATCATTTCTAGTACATCGCAGCGGACTCTTTCTCATGAAGCTCGACTTGATGTTCCAGCGCTACGCCTTCGCGTATTTTTTCATCAACTGGATTGTATTCGTGAGGTATCAAGTATCTGTCTAGTGATACCCCTTGCCTCATCCATGGAGACTACCGTCGCACGCTTGATTCAACGGACTTGACGTATTCCCCTTTTATATCGTCGCGTCTTCTTCAGTCTCCATATGTCACGCATGTACTTTTACAACAACTGGCGCTTTCCTATGGCATCGAGCCATGTGCTTTACTGAAAGAAACAGCTGACCTGCGCAGAATTGCAGCGACAACTTGACGCTGCTCCAGAAGAACTGCAGCCGCTCTCTGCACCTCGCGGTCTTGTACGACAGGGATGATCCGAGTGTTCTCTGAATACCGTTTCTTGTACCCCTCGTTCTACGCACGAAATTGATGGAATCCATACATGAATCTTCAGTCAAACTTATTGTCCACCTCCTTGAAGTTCCAGCGTGCTGATACGATTGAATCATCTATTCTACCACCCTTTTCAACAAGTGGGGGGAAGGCTTGATTGAGGATGTACCACTTGACCAAATGCTTGTGGACGAGTGAGATGGCGTCATGGACTGTGTCATGTACCTCGCACTATCATAATTGTGCTACATCCAGATGTCCGTATCGCGTCTTACTTGATTTATTCATATTAGATTAACTATCACAGATCGGTGATAGTTTGCGTATCTTACGTGATGCAACTTTAATGACATACCTAACGAGCAAATCCCATCTTCATTATTCGGCCATTAATTAGTGCAGTCTTCGTAGCTCGAAGCCGTCACAGCTCAAGGAATGAAATCTCTCTTACTACGCTATCGCTCTTTACACTATCGGCAGCATAGCCCAGTTGTGGATTTAACTACAAAGTGACGTTCAGTGACTGGTGACGTCAGCCCATCGAAAGGTCATAACTCCTTCACAACGTGACGAGGACAAGATTCTCGTGACCGTGATTTTCTAATGGGAAATTAACGGGCAGTTGCTAATGGGCTCCATATTGACACATGATCTTAGTGGCAGATCAAGAGAGTCGATGGCTCGAAAAATCGAACCTCGTGCTCGACGACTGATGGCTCTGCCATTTGGTTAAGATAAAAACAATTTACACAATCTATGTCCTTCTTTTGACCAACCAGACACCGTTATGGCATAGTTATCCTTTACGACGGATACCTCGTCCATTACAACTTGTCGCATAGATTCTACTTAACTTGATTGGATGATAGATGTGTACGCGTACTGAAATTTCACCAAGCTGAACAGGTAAGTCCCTACCCCTTGACTTCTCTCTCTGGGTCTTGACTTCAGAGAGGCGTCATAACGTGAAACCCCACAGCGAAGCAGAAGCAAAAACAAAAGACGTTGTCGTCGGTTTGCTTCTTCCCTGTCGCTTTAAACACACCACTTACGTGAATCATCGACGTATCCCCCTTCTCCGTTGCCACCCAACAACAGGACTTTTCAACAAGCGCGCACTTCAACATGGTGCAGCGCGGACCATCGGGACATAGCGAAACGGACCGGCGTCGGCGCGCCAGCTCCAATTACTTCGAGCTAGATGCTGATCGGCGTCGCAACAAGTCGGAGCGCACAGAGCGATTTAGTAAGCGCCTCAACTCGATGGATATGACGCCTATGAGCGTCAAAGGTGTAACTCAGGATGACGAGGCAGCTATTGATTTTTGCTGCGAGCTGTTGAAGGCTAAATTTGGGTTCCAGGAAGGCTCGATTAGTAACCAACGTGAACATGTGCTGCTCCTTCTGGCGAATGGCAAGGCGCGCTGTGTGCCCAGCGACCCAGTGGACCAGCACATCGTCCAACTAGCTGACAAGCTCCTGTCCAATTATCGATCGTGGTGTCGATTCATTCACACAAGTCCTGTGACGTTCACTGGAAGCAACGTGCCCAATGCTACATCTTTCGTCAATTTGCACATGGACGTGATGCTGTATTTTCTCATATGGGGCGAAGCAGCTAATCTTCGTCATATGCCGGAATGTGTGTGCTATCTTTTCCACCAAATGTTGACAATGATGAACATGGATCCTCAAGGCCAGGAGCGACAACGCGAAGGCTGGTACTTGGAAGAAGTGATTCGTCCAATTTGGCGAGAAGCTAGCAATATGAAGCGACGGAACGCACTGGGAAAACCGCTGGAACATGTCAAAATCCGCAACTATGATGACATCAACGAGTACTTTTGGAAGCCGCATTGCCTTGGTATTCCTATCAATCGAGTAGGGCAAGAGCTGACTCAAAACCACGGCAAGACGTTCTACGAACATCGGAGTTTTCTCACTATGATCCTCAACTACTACCGTATTTTCCAGTTCAACATGATGTTTCTCGTGCTGTTGACGGTTTTGGCGTTTGCCGTAACCATTTCGCCTGAAGGTGGCAAGAGTGGATGGGCTCAATTTGGAAGAGTCGGCGATGTTGTCGAGCCATATACTTATCGAGACTTGAAGCTGGCAATTGTTACGATCCCGCTCAGCTTAAGTGCTATGGCCTTATTCAAGTGTGTGATGGAAGTTTGTCATGGATGGCACTTATTGACATCACGAGAGAGCTCAGCGACAAGCTCGCGCTCGTTCACTTACGGCTCTGCACTTGCCACACGTATCATCTGGAACGGAGGATTTGCTGCCTTGTTTGGGCTCATGATATACGTGCCTTCACATGAGGACAGAGACACGGCACTGCTGGATAATCTGCACGTTTTATGTAGTGCCTACATTTTGCCTGGTCTGGTGGTACTGCTGACGCAAGCTGTTGCACCCCGACTCATTACCGGTACCTTTGCAGCAAAATTTGTCCGTGAAGGCGAAAGCTGCTACGTTGGTCAAGACATGAGCCCACCGATCTCATACCAGATGAAGTACATGTTGTTCTGGATCCTATTGTGGATTCTCCAGGGGATTTCGTCGTACTTCATTCTGGTTCGTCCACTATTGTTGCCGACGCTCAGTATTTTCGCAATGTCGCTGGACTATCAGAATTCGCTCGTGTCTTACCGCAATGTCGGGATTATTGTCGCGCTCTGGCTGCCTGTAGTGTGCATCTTCAACTACTCTACTCAGATTTTCTTCACAATCTTCCAGGCTTTGCTTGGTGGGTTTCAGGGAATACTGATGAAAACTGGTGAAATTCGTGGTATCAAAGAAATGACCAAAGCGTTCCGCGTCGCACCGCAGCTGTTTGACCAAAAAGTCGTGACTCTTCTTGCGCGCTCAAGCGATGCTCCTACCAATGGCAATGACTCTGCTCGTCCGAGCGTGGTGGCTGCTGCTTACGAATCGCAGATGATGCTGCGGTTCGTCGTGGTGTGGAATGAGATTGTGAATTCATTCCGTGAAGGCGATTTGCTTGATGACAAGGAGGCTGCCATTCTTCAGTATGATATTCGCAGCACCGGCGAGGTGTTTGAGCCTGTCTTTTTGTCGGCTGGTAAGCTCATGGAGGCTATGGGCTTGGCAATTAAGACGTCTAAGGAAGGAAAGGGTGAGTCGCAGCTTCGCGTGACACTCGTTGAGAATGACTGCCTGTCGGCTATTCGCTCGTTCTTCACGGCAAATTTGTACGTGATCAGTGCTCTGTTTGGCAATGACGACGCTGATGTGGTCGATGGATTTCGCATGATTGAGGAGATTGCTTCGAACGGTGGCTTTCTCAAGTCATTCAAAGTTCGTGAGCTATCAAGCTTGCGTGTCGCCGCTGTCGATCTTCTAGAAGAGATTTTGGACCTGCCCGATCCAGACATGCAGTCCCAGCACATCCCTGATGCCCGTGTGCACTCAATGGGTGTAATTCGCAACTTTGTTTCCAAGATGGAGGCATTTCTGAACAGCATTCAGGCGTTCTGCTTGGACCCTGCTTTGCAGCGCAAGTTCGGCAACACCAAGTTTTGCTCTAGTGCCAACGGATACGTATTCGCGTCCCGTGGACTGGTGAACATGTTTTGCAGCGACACGGCAATGGGTGCTGCTACGCGTGCATGTCTGCTGCTGTCTCTAGACCGCTCGGAGGCTATGCCACGTACTATGGAGGCACGACGTCGTCTTGGCTTTTTCATGAAGTCGCTTGCTATGGATATTCCTCAGCTGCGTTCCATCAAGGAGATGCGCAGCTTCTCGGTTGTGACTCCGTTTTACGCCGAGACGGTGCTGTTCTCGTTGAAGGACTTGAACGATCCTCTTGTCAACCACCCGATCTTCCAGCAAGTCGAGGAGGATGGCAAAAACTTGACAATTTTGAAGTATCTGACAACGATCCACCAGGAAGAATGGGACAACTTCTTAGAGCGTGTGGATGTAAGTTCTGCTGAAGAGGCTCAGAAGAACAATCCCGAGGAAATACGTCTGTGGGCGTCGTACCGTGGTCAAACGCTGGCACGTACAGTGCAAGGCATGATGATGTACGAGGATGCAATCAAAATCTTGCATTGGCTGGAAATTGGCTCGAGCCCTGGCAAGTCTGCTGAGCAGAAACAAATGCAGCTACAGGATATGGTTCGTCTGAAATTTTCGTACATTTGTGCTTGTCAGGTGTATGGAAAGCATCGTGCTGAGGGTAAGACTCAGGCCGACGATATTGACTACCTGCTTCGCGAGTACCCCAACCTGCGTGTGGCTTATGTGGACACGGTCGAAGACGAAGGCGGTGAAAAGTGTTTTGATTCTGTGCTTATCAAAAGTGAAGGCAATGAGGTTGTGGAAGTTTACCGCTTTGCATTGCCGGGAGATCCGATTTTGGGCGAAGGCAAGCCTGAGAATCAGAACAACGCTATTGCATTCACTCGTGGCGAGTTTGTGCAGACTATCGATATGAATCAGCAGCACTACTTTGAAGAGTGTCTGAAGATGCCTCAACTTTTGTGTACTGCTGATCTGCACCCGTCAAAGAAGCCGGTCTCGATCATCGGTATGCGTGAGCACATTTTCACGGGTAACGCTAGTTCGCTTGCGAAGTTCAAGACGTGGCAAGAATTGGTATTCGTGACGCTGTCGCAACGTGTGCTCGCTGATCCTTTGTACGTCCGCATGCACTACGGTCATCCGGATGTGTTTGACAAGGTGCTAGCTATCACGCGCGGTGGTGTGTCGAAGGCCAGTAAGGGTATCAATCTGTCAGAAGATGTGTTTGCCGGGTTTAACACGACGCTGCGCGGCGGCGTCGTAACTCACGTGGAGTTCATGCAATGTGGTAAAGGTCGTGATGTGGCTTTGTCTCAGATTTCCATGTTCGAAGGTAAGCTGGCCAATGGTGCCGGTGAAACTTCACTGGCTCGTGAGGCTCACCGCATGGGTCAATTCATGGACTTTTTCCGACTGCACTCGATGTACTACTCGCACACTGGTTTCTACTACGCAACATGGATGACAATTGTGACGACATTTGTGTATATGTACTGCAAGGTGTACATCGCTCTCTCTGGCGTGCAGTCACAAATTGTTTACAACATAAACACCACAGATATCATTGCGGAGAACTCGGCGTCCTATGGCTTTGACACCCGCGTCTACGGCGACATGGAATCGATCTACAATACGCAGTACTACATCCAGGCTGGCCTGTTCCTATCACTGCCATTGATCTGTGTGTACTTCGCCGAAATGGGTCTACGTCGTGGTCTTGTACAATTTCTAGAGATGGTCTTCACGGCTGGTCCAGTGTTCTTTATCTTTCAACTCGGTACGACTATGCACTTTTTCGACAACAATTTGCTCCACGGCGAGGCTCAATACAAAGCTACGGGTCGTGGTTTCAAGATCACGCGTGAGACGTTTGTGCTACTGTACAAAGCTTACGCTCAGAGTCATTATCGCAAGGCAATGGAACTTGTTGGCTTGTGTTTGGTGTACTGGTCATTCGGCGATTTTGACATTTGTGATCTTTCGGTTGCTGGCGACGTCAATACCTTCGCCTTTGACTACTGTGAAACATCGCAGAGCTTCGGTGTGCAGACGTTTGCTATTTGGGTCATCGCCGTGGTGTGGTTGCTGTCTCCGTACATTTTCAATACCGATGGTCTGGACTGGGAGAAAACCAAGGCTGATGCGGCAGCATGGGCAAAGTGGATGTACGCCGCTGAAGACTACGAGGATGAAGACACGGTGATGGTTGGCGGATGGGTCAGCTGGTGGAAGGGTGAGCTGATGTTGTTCCACAACACGAGGCCAGTTGCTCGACTCACGGTCATTTTGCGTGAATCCCGCCACTTCTTGCTCATGTGGTATGTGGTGGCGCTCCAATGGGAGATTATCACTGTGGCCTTTGTGCTCGGTGCTGCACTCATTACGGTTCTGGCAATGGGCTTGTTGAGCATTGGAGGCGGTTGTTTCCGCAAGGTCAATTCGACGTTTCGTGCGGCTGCATACCTGCTTGCAGTGGTGCTGCTGCTCGTCCTTTACTTTGTCGCCACGATGGTTATCTTTGACGTGAGTTCTTCCCGAACTATTTCCCTGTTTTTCGGCTACATGGCGAGCCTGTATGGTATCAACGAGATGGCTCGCATGTACAGCTTTGCCAACTCGTCGATTGCCACCATGGGTATGTTTCAGCAGCTTGCATTCTTCTTCGACTTTATCTTTGCGGTGGCCATGATTCTTCCCCTTTTGGTAATGTCCGCCGTTCCGTTCCTGAACATTATCCAGACGCGAATGATGTACAATAAGGGTTTTTCGGATGTCGTTTCGGCCTCTTCTCAGTACGCTTTCTCGCTGGCTGCCTTCATGGGGGTACTAGGTGGCATGGGATGTGGCTGGTTGTTTCACTTGTTTGCAACGGTAGAGAGTACTGCTGGGTTCCTGAGCTATGTCACGACCTACGACCTGCTCGACGGTAATGTAGGCGATGGCCTGGTGACGTATACGTTCTTCTTGGCCTGTGTAGCTGGCACGTTTGTGGCTGGTTTTCTGAACTACTTCATTGGCCGTCGCCTGTCGATCGTTCTTGGTGGGATGCTGACGGTGCTTGGCATGGTCGGAGTGAGCTTTGTGCAGTCGAGTGGCGAAGCATTCTTGTTGCCTGGAATCGGCTTGCTTGGCGGCTCTATCGGTGTACTTCTGCCAACGTTGGCTGTGTACATTTATGAGATCTCCACTCGTGACATGCGCGGCAAGGCTCTTCTCTTCCTTGGATGTGGCTTCACTCTGGGCATCTTGTTCGCTTCTTGGTTTTCGTCATCGGCGAAGGAAGTAGGATGGGTGTGGCAAGTGTTCATAGCAACTATCATTCTTTCGGCTGTGACCCCGGCTGTATACATCTTCCCTGAAAGTCCGTACTGGGTTTACATGCGTGAGGGACTGGAATCATGTGAGCGATGCCTCACTGTGCTCCGTCGTAAGGAGGGCGTGGCGGAGGAGCTGCGAATGATCCGTGACGAAGAGGCTGGAAGAAGCGACTTGGATGCCAACAGCTGCGCATCGACGATCAAGTTCCTGGTCGGTCTGTCTCTAATGCTGGTGTCGGGCATCTTCGTTGGCTGTGTGAATATATACTTATCCGACAAGTTCCGCGGTATCGGAGAGGCAACGTATACGTTTGTGAACTGTATGGCGCTTCAGCTCCTTGGTGCGCTGTTTTCTTTTTTCTTTATGGACCGAATCAACCACAAGAGTATCATGTTCTGTTCGCTGTTGCCGATCGCAGCCCTGGCCTGTGTTCTGGGTATAAATGACTATTCCGTGTTTGCGACGGACGAGAACGAGTATCTGATGCTGCAGATTGTGGGTCTCCTGCTCTACTTTTTCGCTGGTTTGGGACTTACGGCAGTGCCATGGGTATCGTGTGTCGGTCTATTCGCCACCAAGCAGCGCGCGGTGTACGTGACTGTCTACTTTATGGTGTTTTCGTCGCTCCCAGTTTTGGCCGCTTGCATCCGGTCCGCCGAGTCGATGTACGACAAGGAGTACATCTACCTATTTGCGTTGACTGGGTGCTGTGTGGCGTCAATGATACTTTTGCTCGCGATGGGCTCACTCAAGAACGGCATGATGTGCACCAAAAGCGAGATGGAGGCAGAACGCACATGTCTGCGCAATATCCGGGCGTCTCGCCGCAGTGCTCGCACGCCGGGCAGTGCACGCTCAAAGAACCTCAGCCGCTCACGTGCAAAATCCCACTCGAACTACCAGGTGTTTGAGTCCCCCGCCGGCAGTATGCCGTAGATAATCTAGGCTATGTATGACAAGATGCACCTTACTCTTTACATTACAAATTATTGCTCGCTAATCAATAAGAAATTGCAACATTCACGACTTTTCATTTGTACGAAAGAGCGTAGCTAGAAATATTATTTTTCAGCATAATTATTCTACCCTACGAAAAAAAGCCTTTGCGTATGTCTCGTTCTCGTTCTCGTTCCAGGATGATCAGTGGACGGTGATGCGCTATACCTGTGACATCTTTCAGTTCAAGACCGTGCGTCGAGGGAATAGTGTTGACAAGAGCAAGTTCGTGGATCTGTCTGTGTGATAGAAAAGTACAAGCACGCGAGTCGTCTCTTTGCGCACGAGCGACGGATACAATGCGTCAGTTCTGCTGTTTCGACCCACTGACGGAGTGCAAGAAGAGGTCCGACAAGAAGACTTCCTCGTGTCTTGGTATCTCCTTAATACGTGTCAGACGTCGTCATTGTACTAGATCACCGCATGCGGGCTCTGTGTACTGCTGTGAAAGCAGTGGTCTTGACGTTTACGTTTAGTTGGAGGATTGTACATGTCAAGTGGTAGCGAGACCACTGCGGGTTGAGTCATGGCGTCTTGTTTGGATGACTTCGAGTCTTGGACGAGATCATCCCATTTCAATAAGACTCGCGTCATTCGGTCTCGTAGATCACGGATTTGTTGGAGCACCTCGCGCTGGGTTCGCAACGTTGAAGTGTGAGATGCTGAAGGCTCTGACAGCGTGGAATGCTGCTCCCAATCGTCCAACAACGGTAAGAAGCGTTTTCGTATGCGCAGTGCACCATCAGCCAAGCTTCGAAACAGCACGTCGTTTTCAGAAGATTCCTCGCACACTTGCTTCGAGATTTCGACAGTTAGGTGGTAAGATGAACTGCCAAGGCCGTAAGCCTGCACGATATCGTTGATATCCATCTGGTCGCTGCCGGTATCGTCCTCATCAGAATTGTAGCCCAAAATGCTTTCGTGAGTGCAAGCGTTATCTGTCGTTACATTTTCCCACTCGACATCCTTCTCCTCTTCTTCGACTCCTGCTGCTGACGTCACGGCCACATCTTCCCATTCAACGTTATCAGTATCATCACGTTTCTCACTTTCGCTCATGTCGTTGCGTGCATCACTCTTCCGCTCACCGCTATGCGTTTCTTCATTTCCATCAGTCGAAAGCGTCAACTTTCTCTCTTCTCCGTCCGATAATCGAAACGTATCCAACGTCGGCACCAGAATCTCAAAGGCACGATTCATCTCGATTAGCACCTGCTCCATCTCCACCACATATCGTCTCATCTCTCGATCTCGTTGCTGTTTCTTGGCATTGCTCACACGTTGACGATGTCGTTGGGTGTCCACTTCTTGTTCTCTCTCCTGCTGTAGCCTTTCACGTTCGTTCGGGAACACATACCCTCTCTCCATCAGCACCGCATGGCCCGCTACCAGCGATGGGTACCGTTCTCCAAAGTCCTGTTTCCACGTCTCAATAAGCGTCAGCAACACTGTCACTTGCTTTGACCCCTGACTTCTGATGCGCAATGCTTTCGACACATTGGCACTCGGGTTTTCACCTGCTGCCACCAGCAACTGATCAAAGAACGCAGCTGTCTGCGTTGCAATTAGAGCTCGGAATACTGCCGACCGCTTGAAGATTTCACGACACAAGTCCACGACCTACAAAAGAAAACAAAATCACTTTGTCAACTCATTCAACGAAAAGACTCGGACGTCTGATAACGAGTGAACGGACCCTGGTAAAGATCATGGCCGACTTGTTTGCTCGCTTCAATTGGTAGACTACCATTGCATGGAGTTTCTGAATGTACTGAGACTGGATTGGAGCGGTGGCGTCACGCAGAAGTCGCTTGAGTTGCGTCAAGGAAGTTTCAGGACAAGTGTCTGACTCCTTTAATGCAGGAAGG
>NQFO01004394.1:0-23463 GCA_003991265.1 Pseudoperonospora humuli | reverse complement strand
GACCTTACCACGAAGATTGACAATGTGTACAGAAACGCCCCTGAGATGTTGTCTGCCTACATTAAAGGTATCAACACCGTAGACCGCGCTGTGACGGTCACCAAGTCGGGCTTCATCAGTGACCCTGCAAAACAAGACCCCGTCAACACAGAGACCGACGCCGTCTTGTGGAACCCGTGGGCTGAAGATGCCAAAACCATGAAGGACTTCAGTGACGAGGAGTACAAGAACATGGTCGCCGTCGAGCCTGGCCGTGTGACCGAGAAGCAGCGCCTTCCTGCTGGTCAGACCTACACGCTGCAGCAGAGCATCACAGTGATCTCGCTGTGAGGTCAAGCACCCTTTGAGATGTAGTTGTGGTGAAAATCAAGGCATACGAAGCTGCGTCGCTCGCTACTTCATCATTGCCATTGCACAGACTTTAGCAAGTTTACTGCAGCACCATATGAATATCGGTGCTTAAGGGAAGAGATCGTCGGCTAATTTAACGTCGTAGTTCCATCTTTGCTTGATTTTGTAACATCAGTTGGTAGTTCACGACAGCGACAGTCTTGTCCAAGCCTTTGTGCTCGCTAAAATGGATGACGACACGGCTCTGAGCAGCGTCTTTACGTCTTTCTTTGGCAGCTATTCAGCTCGTGTACTCTGCAGTCGTTGACATGTCCATTGCAGAAAATTCGTGGACGGACAAATGAAATAGTGGAAATGTAGCGGCATTGTGCGCGACCATGATGCCAAGTATTCCATCGGCAGTTTTTGAAGTCGTCTTGCTTGTTTGCCACAAAAACAGCTACTGTAGCTCTATCTTCAAAGCCAAGAACGAGGCTCTTGCTGCCGAATGTGAGCTTGCTCAAAAGCGACGGAAACAATGCTGTAATGATCCAAGAGCGTCGCAAACGCGAAGAAGAGCTTCAATCTCAGCAGTTTTTAGCGTAAAAACACGAGTTGCCTTGAAGCCGGTGCTGTTGTAAACACATGAATATCAACGGATCGGTTGCTATGGATAAAGGACTGCTGTCGAAGCGAAGCGAAAGAAGAGGACTAGATGTCGAAGCTGGATAGGTAAAGCCAATCCTCTTGTGACTGCGGTGACTGTCTACGCATGTACCGTCATATGGCTGGTTCGATCGATTTCGTGCAGTGGAACGAAGAGACAGAAAGTCGGCACCCAGAGTACGAGACGATCATTGTAGCAATACCGTCGAGCTACAAGACGTATCTGAAGCGGCTGCAGTCCTTCTGGGGCAACGCAAAGTTCCTGCTGCAGACGCCTCTGCCCGGACTGACCGTTTTTGAAGTGGAAGCTCGCTCAGAAGCGTATGGCCCGCGTGGTAGTCGATTTGATAACGCAGCGCATTGTTTCGCGGTGAATAGGAAAGTATGCGTGACATACGGAGAGCGGAAATATCAAAAGACATACACTACTTCCGGTCAAGGGGTCGAAGCAGGCGTTACCGAAGCGCACGGTGGTTCAGGATAAGCAAATTGTGCTTGCGTCTCGCCTAGAAGCCCTCGTTTGCTTAATCCGTTGATCGTCAACACGACATGAAGTTGTTGAAGAAACGAAAGCGCAAAGATGTGGCGCGGAAGTTTTCAGCACGACTTGTAGAGAACGAATGTCCCAGAGTGCGTTGCTGCGACCTTGCACCAAATACAGGGACCGCAACGTGAGCACGGCCATCAACATGTTGATGATCACGCGCTCAAGAGTGAGCTGCGAAAGCTGTAGCGTCGAGTACATGAGAAAGAACAAAAATGATTACCGAGTACCCGTGCATGTGCAAAAGCATTTCTTGCTTCCTCGTCAAGCTTCCCATCTTTGTCATCATGCAGTTTCGTGGGCTCGTACGGCATAGGCTTAGTCATAGGCTTCGCATCGCTCTCTGACGGAGCTTCAATGTATTTTCCATGCAGAGCTGATGCTGCTGCAATACGGCTCAACTATCGCAACTTGTCCTGATTCTAGTAGATTATCTACTGCGTGAAGTAAACCAGTTTAATTTCTCATTACACTACTTTATCTACTTATTTCATGCACCAGCCCCAAGGTTGCAGTGGTTAGACACTGACACTCGGATCAGAAGGTTCCTGGACTGGTACCCGCGGTAGGCGGTACTGATTACAGATAGCCAGTATATGCAGCTGACAAGCAACCACCCAATGGGGGGGGGCTGTCTGCCGTGCGGCTCATAGTGTAATGAAAGGTATGGCCCATCCACATCTACGGATGGAGATGATGGGGACAGGATATCAGGTCTTTCATGATTTGATTCAGTTTTGCACAATCAGAACCATCTCAAAGTCGCAGTTCCAATCGTACAATTTGCTCCTTAACAGACAACCTGTCAACAAGAAGAATGCAGACCAAGAGGCTCCTTGGCTTGGTAGCAGTCGCGACGACCTCTGCTTTGGCGAGCTACGAGATAGCAGCTGAGACTTCCGACTATAATGAAGCGGTGCCGACTGATGCTTCGCCTGCTGGTGCTATCCAACCTGATAGGAAACAACAATCCGTGCAAGCTGTCGACATCCTTGCTACGGAGAGCGCCGAAGAGAGAGGTCCGGTGCCACATTTAGGGGAAATTGAGCGGCTCGAAAAGACGAAAGCTAGGTTTGTTGCGAATGCACTTGGGAGGTCGAACTTGCGCAGCGATGTGCTCATGGGGAGAGGAAAGGCTGTTGAACGTGTGAAGCACAAATATGTGAGGAGGAAAAAGGCTGTCAACAAGTCCAAGGACCACTTGCAGTCTCGAATAGACGAGATCAAGGCGCTGACTGCCAAATACTATTCAAATGGTATGACCACGGATGATGTTCTTGACTTGCTCAAGATGAAACACAAAGTGGTTTCAGAGGGAGAGATATTTTTCATTAAAACTCTCCTGACGAACTTGCATCAAGACTTTCTTGATAATGCGAAGATAGCGATAGACGAGTGCGTTCCACAAGGTCTTTCGGAGGCATCAACCATTGAGATGGTGAGAGGCCACAGGGAAAGTTTGAATGTCGACGATCTCGATTTCATCAAGAAATACTACAACGAGCGGTTTGATGAGATAACGAAGAAGGAAGTTGCGGAGTATCTTGCTCAAGGGCTTTCGAGGCAGCAAATTTTTGACAAGATGAGGTTTATGTACGAAAAGATCGAACATGAAGGGATTGCGACCATTGTGAGGCTCTGTGACTTTGTGGAAGCGGAGAAAGTAGCCGAAGCATTCAGGAAAGTCGTTGATTCTCGTCTTGCGTATGGCGTTAGTCCGGATGAAATTCTGGTGGAATTGAAGAAGGCAACTCCCTGGACATCGCAAAAAACAGAAATCGCTAACATGTGCATACGCGAGTGGTTTGAGAAGAATGACGCCAAGATATACGAGGTTTTGCACGAG
The DNA here is from genome assembly GCA_003991265.1 of Pseudoperonospora humuli. Lineage (NCBI taxonomy): Eukaryota > Oomycota > Peronosporomycetes > Peronosporales > Peronosporaceae > Pseudoperonospora > Pseudoperonospora humuli. The sequence goes on along the minus strand of NQFO01004394.1, from coordinate 20,077 downwards.
TGGGTGGCAATGGGCGAGAGCTCGAGCCTTGTCCTTGAACTGGTTGAAGCTCGTAGATTGAATCCTCAGGCGAGCTTGAACACTCGCGACCCTCTCATGTTCATTCAAATGCCTGATGAGCAACCAGATCGAACTCACTCCATGTTTATGCAGTGGCTTTTGCAAAGTCTTCATCCAGCACAAGCAAAGGAGGAATTTGCCCAAAAGGTTCCGAAGATGGCGTACTTTAAACTGTACGAGAAGCTCTACAAGAAGGCCAAAGTGGATCTCGTGCGAATGTTGGCGACGTGGTGGAAAGCAGAATTGAAGCCTGAGGATGTCGCTGAAAGGTTGAAAGTAATACCAAGCCTTGTGCATGGAGAAAAAATGAAGCAAGAGTTTTCTCTCATGTATGCGAGGCTGTGGAGCAAGAAGCCGCAGGACTAAGCCTGCTGCTTTTGCCAGTCTGCTAATCATTTTCGATACCAGCTTGCCAATGAACTCGGTAAGGACCGCTCGTGTGCCGCACGGTTTGCCGATTTTTCAGTACAACTTTGGGTCAGGACTTGTACAGCCGTGATGCTAATGCAATGCTTGCTCTTCTCAAATGCATTCTCCATGACTGTATTCGATAACCTTCTTGTCTTCGTCCTGGATTGAGTGCTTTTTGTCTTTGTCCCTTGGCGTAACGCTCTTTGACTTGATCGCATTGCTTGCTCTTATGCCTGTGCTCCAAGCTCCATTGCCGGTATCGTATAGCCGGGAAGTATCAGCCTTTTAGACTCCACGAGGTAGAGGATAGCAGTCGAACGACTTGCCGCGCATACCAGCTCCACCTCCTGCTCTACCTCCTCGAGCAAGCCCATAAGTGAGGTCACGATGTGCGGGTTTGGCTGCCACCTTGATGACTGCCATTGCAATGACCTCCGCCTGTATCTTCACGGTCTAGTTGTACATTAGAAACCTAAGCAGATCCACCAACACGATCCTCTCCGCTGCTACCAAGATCTCGATTTGCATTCTTCTTGATGACAGACTGCGTGTTAAAAGAGCAAATTGTACCATGGAAGCTGCGACTTTGTGATGGTACGAACCAGACCTCACCATGGAGTCCGTCGTATGCTCGAAACAGACTCAGCTCTGGTCATCATGACGCACTTCCCCATTATTGACTGTCTGATTGCTACCAACCAAAATCGTAAGACGTGTCCTAGTATGAAGTCTATGTGTACTTACTCAAGCTAGTCGTTGAATCCGTCAAAGCCAGCCAGTGCGGGGTTAAATACAGCAGCTCTCTCACAGGCTCAATGTCTCGTTGCTTGGACGTGTGCTGGCTCTTATTGGCAAGCAGCTCCAGGGCTCGCAGCATCAGAGGATGCGTGACATCGTCATCAGCGTGAAAGCTACACGCTTCTTGGGCGAGATCACGAACTTGAGTGACCAAAGACTCGACATTGTCAGTCGACGTCGAAGTCACGATGGCGACGCCAGCTGTAAGAAGCCCGAACAAAGGGGCAAACACGTCCGAGTAGTATGTAATCCCTCCCAACCACTGGCCGTTTCCCTCATCAGAGCACCGAGCCTCTTGGTTCAAGATTTTTAGTGACTTGACGACTAGTGTCAATACCTGCTGGTACAGAGAGCAAATCAACTCGTTGTCTTCACTTGCACGAACCACTAGCGAGTACACGATGTTTTGTGCAAGCACGTCGGCCTCAGCAAAGTAATTGCTACTTTCGGACTCGAAAATTCGGCGGTACAAGTCGTCCCAGTCCCGAGCTTTCGCTCCCACAGCACCGGCGTAGGTGGTGAGAACACTAGGAGCGTCGATAAGTGGAATCAACGCCTTTGATAGTAATGCCACGCCACGTTCAGTACGTGCAAAAGAGGCAGCAACATAATCCACTGCAAGAGGCAGCACCGTTGCATCCGACAGCGAGTCTCTGGAGGAAACGGTCCCAACCGTATCGAAAACCTTCTGTATAGCGCGTCGTGCCATAGTTCTGACACACCCGCTATCGTCTTGCAGTAGTCGCAGGGCGCTCATCCAGCCTGCCAGTGCTAGATCGGCATTCAAAGCGCCACCATCTTGCCTAGTGTGCAGAAGAAGGAGACCGCTATAATGAAGCGCAGAGGCAGCAGCTTGTCGAAGAATCAAGGACTCGTTTTCTTCAGACCGCGCCTCAATTTCTTGGCAAAGAGTCTGAAATAATGCAGTGTTCATGTCCTTTTCGCAGAGCTGATGATGTGCGCTGAGAGCAAGTAGCTCCAACGCAGGTGCTACAACTTGCGTGTTGGCCGACGTGCTAATCATGTGCGTCAACTGAGTTTGCAGTTGCAATCGCTGCGTATTCGCAATGGCTTGGTGAAGCTCGCAACGAACGAGTAGCTGTAATTGTCGGGCTCGCACCTTTGGGTGCGTCTCTTGTAAAAACTGACCGGTCAAGATGGTGCACAGCTCAGCGAAAGAATCCGTGCTTAAGTCGGCGATCACCACTTGACGCCCAAACAGTTTCGTAGCTTTCTTGCGAATTTGAAGCACGTTGGACACCAACATCTTCTTTACGACCGGGTTCAGCAGCTGGCCGCTGGCAGGCAACGTCGACAAGCTGAACCAAATCGACACTAATCCACGATCCAATGTGTACATGCCCGGTCGGGTAGACAAACGTAACGCACTAGACCGATCTGAATCACATCGCTGGTGCAACTGGCGACCAACTTCAGCCTGGGCCTGTTCAACGAACCGAATAAATGACTCCTTGGCTGGGCTTGACTTTAGCATCGAAAGCACGTCAGAAGGGTTTGCAGCATAAAATTGCAAAATGACGTCGACTGTCGCCACCAGCTCTGCACGAATGACAGCGTTGATCGATTCAGCATCTTGTCCTGCCCAGAGCCAGTATGTTGAAGGCAGCAACTCAGTCACAATGGCCTCAACAAAACACGCTTGCGCATCCTTCGCGACAGACGTGCGCTTCTTGTGTGCACCTCTGACCGCCAAGTATTTGGTCGCAAGATGACGAATTTGAGCAAGCACACCGTGAACAAAATTGTGCGATACTCCTGTCTTGCCAGCACGGTCGTCTCTCACACTTCGGACACCTTGAGGCAGCTTGGCGCATAGAATTGATACAACAGGCGCAGCATCAGCATCGCTCACAATTGATGACACGACTTTCGCAGCCATATGACGAATCGCCATTGTCGGCTGGGAAGCGCATTTCATGACAAGCGGGACAAAGCTCGCCAATCCGTCTCCGTCATCGCAAGGTGAGGCCGATGCATTCGCCACGCGCTGGTCATCTTCGTCATCAGGACGGAGGCGACTCAAGAACAGAAGCAGCGGGTAGAGGCCAGGCGGAGCTGCGCCTCCTAATGATCCACTGGGCATGTCATCGCTTTCAAGCAGCCGAGTCAATTCACGAGCAAGGAAGCCACGGAGTTGTTGAAAGCGGGAGAACACGTCGCCATTGGCAACTTTTTGTTGAGTCCCGCCATCAGCAATGCGCTTGTCTCCAATGGCGCGCTGGGTAGCCGCAGCAAAGAGCATCATTGAAGAGTTACGTACGGCCCATGACCCACAATTAAACCCACGTACGGCAAGCTCAAACATATCCACAACGTAACTGGCTGCGTCCTCTGCCAATACTCCGTCTTGACAAATGAGCTTTAAAATGTTCAGTGCGTGCACGCGAGCACGCCATAGCAAATGGTGCTTCTCAAGCGTGTCATGCTTTTCCGCAGCATCCGTGTCCTCGCCTGCAAGACGTAGCAATGTCGACATCACCTTTGGCAAAATGACAGCTGCAGAATTGCGCGGCTCAGCACGAAGGATTGCCACAAAGCTGAAAGCAAAGCCTGAGCTACGACGCAAAATGAAATGCTGCTCTGACCGCTCCAAGCGTTCCAACAAGCGATCAGCCCATCGCGCTGGCAAGCCACCGAGCACAGCGTTTTGCTCACCGTGAGCGAGAAATGCGCGACAGACACCCTCAAATGCCTGGTATGCTGTAGCAACTGCACCTTTATGCTTCAATTCGAACAGTGAGTTCAGCAGTGTTTCTCCTCCACGTTGCGCCATTTCAACAGTGACGAGAGAGAGAGTATTCGAGGTTGGGTTGGAGCTAGGGAGTGGTAGACGCCGCATAAGCAACTCGAGAATTGCGCCACACTCGCGAGCAGCGAGCCAGCTACCAACCACAGCACGCTGCTCCGCATTTCCCTCATCTTCCTCTCCATCATGACCAATGTCGCCATTCTCAACAATCAAATGACCACGGCAGTCGATTCGCAGTGCTGAGCTCGATGTCTTCGACACGGCACTCACCTCACCCACAACACCAGCAAATGAAGCTGACAGCTCCTCGTCGCCAGCGCCACAAGTCGCATCGCCGACTACAGCAAGCGACGCACGCATGGACTGATGAATGGCATCAAATACTTGTTTCATGGCTTTCTGCCAGCCAACAGCCTCGCTACTGGATAACTTGTCGAAGGCCACATTTTCCAGCACATAATGCAGCGACAGCAGGAACCCATGCACAAGAGGAGACTTGCCCTGCCGAATTTCCACTGGGCTCAGGGCTTCAACGCGCGTCAAAATTACTTGCGTCAACTGCATTACGAAAGCCACATCGGGGCTGGTGCTGCTAGTTTCAATCACAAGTGCTGGAACACACTGGAACGTCAACTGATATCGTTGAATAGCTTTGCTGCACTTTCGGAATAGCAATCGGATGAACATTGCACCAGCGTCGCTTTCACGCTGGCGAGGACTACCACAGAGTCCAAAAGCCCAATCAACGAGAGTTCGAAGTTGCTCCCGCGTAGAATAACCTGGTAGATTGTCCGGATACAAGTCCATGACCGTAAACGCCAGAGACCGAATAGAGTCCCACGCACTGGTGAGCATGTTAAGGAGGGTTGTCACCATCTGCTCCGTAAGCAAAAGACTTCGCGAAGACTCTTTAGCTTCGTCATTCCTTAAGCCAAACAGCTGAACGTACAGGAGAAGAACCTCCAAACCTAACGTCAAGCGTTGAGGAATTGCGCCTGGATACACGGAGGTGACAATGAACAGCTCGACCCAACGTTTGAACGATACCGCAGCAGAAAACTCGTCACGGAGAGCCGAATTGCCGCATGTGGAGCTCGGTTTAGCCAAGTTTTTGTTAGCAAGGCGCAGTGTCTCCTTGATGCGAATTAGCACTGTCTTGAGGCCAACCAGCGTGTTCATGCGACCAGCGGGACCAATTTCTTTTCCATTTACCACCAAATACTGCTTTATCAGGCGTAATTCATCGTCTCTGGGCATACTTGTCGACTTCAGCGATGCACACAGCGCATCGAAAGCTGTGCCACGGGTTTCCATATTGGCGTGGCAAAGACCACGTTCAATCTCGGTCATCGACACACCAATCAACTTTTCAGGTGCCATTTTTTTTCGCGCAAACTTGAGCACTTCTAGCTCAGCCCACAATGCAACATCTGCAGCTTCTCCATCAGCCTGCTCCTTGGTAGCTTCTTCTTGTAGTCGTTCAATCAGAATGGGTACACAATCCGGGTCCTTTTTCAGCAATAAAGGAATCACATACATGGCAACCCGCGAGCGAAGATTTGCGTCACGCGATAAAAGCACACAAACTACATCCGGTAGCCACAGTTGTCGCCAAGCGACCACAGTCTTGTCATCAGGTTTTGCATTTCTTGCCTTGCTACTACTTCCCATACTAAGATCATCAAGAATCTGAGCAAATAGATTCGCTGCCGCTGGAGCAGCGTAATCCTTTTGACCCACTGCTGACAGCAACGACGACAGCAACGATGGACTTGCTTCTAGCACAGGCTTCGCTCCAACTTCTCCAACCAATAGCGTTAACGCTCCGTACTTGGCACGACTAGTGGCCGGCAGCTCCACCAATCGCGGCAATAGCGAGTCACTCCATTCCTGGAATCCGCCAGAAAGCACAAAGTAGCTCACAATATGAGCAAATACAATGGCCATGAACTGATTCACCTTTTTTGACGGGTGCTCCCAATTCAACAACACAGCAGTAGTCAAGCTCGTGAGCGTTTTGTCCGTCAGCACAGCAGGTGCATTGTGAGAAACAGAAAGCCCTTTCTTCTGCTGTTTCTGCAGGATCAACACTGCCCGTCGTAAAAACGCCTCTAGCACTTGAAACGCATACAAACGCGTGTTGTACACCTCCTGGTCGCAAAACTGCTGAACGCCAGTGAAGATGGCGTCCAGTAAGCTCTGCTCTCGCTCTGGCCTTTGTTCCTCCAGTCCAAAAGCTTTAGACGAAAGAGCAAGATCATCGTTTGCAAGACTGTTTAGTAGCCCACGACACACGGCAAGTCGCGACAAATCGCCAAAGTTATCCACATCCTTTTGAATGTGTTCTCGTAGCTTGGTATTAGCACATGAGTCAAGGCAAATGATCTTCAGCTCCGGATAAGCTGTTTGCAGCATTAGCTTGGTCACCAAGCTACAGTCTTCTGAAGTAGTGACCGATAAACAAAGCAACAATCGAAGCACAAGACAGTATGCCAGCCCTGCTTGCGTAAGCAGGTCTTTGTGCACCACACTCGTCTGGAGTAGCAGCACACATTGCTTCAGAATACGAAGAAATGCCTCTGATAAGCTATCCAAGCTAGTTCCCCGACACTGCTCCAATCGGCTGTCCAACACCTCCTTCATCGTAGCTAGCACAATTACACTCTTAAGAGCGTGGCCGCAGCGTTCCGAAGCTATTAGCACCACGTTCGTCGACGCAGCTGTAGCTTCCGTTTCGGTCAGCGTATCGTCATTCTTCTCCTCATAAGCCTCATGATACTCCACAATGGGCGCTCCCAAGGCCTCCAATTGAGCAGCACAGCACGATACAAACTTCAGCAGATGTCGAGCGTCACCGTTCTGCGTTCCAGCAACAGGATTCTCTACCAGAGTTCGTGCAAGGAAAGGAGACTCCACCACGTGCAACATTCGATCCAATAGCACCACGCGATGTTCCGGTGTCTGATCCTGCTCTTCTGAGTCTATCCACAACGTATCCAAGAACCCTCGAAGCTCCGTAGCCGCCACAATGCGCAGCTCACACCCAGCGCCTTCATTTTGAGCGAGGACGTCCAGAATCAGCCCCAAATTCTTGCGCAGAGGTTGCGTCGCCTCCGCGACACTGAGACGAAACACCAACTGCCAAATTGAAGATTGAAGATCGGATTTGGAATCTGATATCAGCAACTTGCACTTGGAGCGGAAAAGCTGGAGTTGTTTAAGTTGCTTGTACAGATTGTCTTTGGCTGCGCATAGTGTGTCGTACCAGTGCGCGAGATCGCCACCACCGAGAGATGCTGGTAGGTGGACATTTACCGGCACTTTATCCAGTACCTGATGTAGGTCTACACCGCTTGGAGACACTGTGCCACCCTCGACCTGCGTCTCCTTGATCACTCCTTTCCTCTTTTTCCGCACCATTCAAGAGTCAAGAGTGATGGTGGGACGTGAATAACCTGGTAAATAGCATACTGCACAATCGCAAATACAAAACGCAAGTGTGCAACCATCGAAGTTCAAAGACTTCTTTTTTCAGAACTCGCCAAGTCAAAATGGCTGCGTCTGTGAGCACGAAGGAAGCCACCACTACGCTGCGTCATATCGAGCAGCCGTCCCCAAGCAAACTCGCGTTAGGTGGTAGTAGTGCCCCACTGCAGATCGCGGTGCGTGATACAAACAAGCGGCGCTGTTTGGCGTCTACGGACGAGCTGGAGACGTTGCACACGAAGCAGACAGATGCCTTGAGAATAGTCACTTCGTCTCTTGAACTGAATGCTGCCGCTGCCTACAGTATGTCACTTTTCTGTTTTCATCAAGCCATGCGCTTCCTAGCGTGAATGCTGTGGGTTGTATGGAAGGACGGAAGCAAGCAAGGATACTTACTTAACATTGCGGTTTTCTAATTGTTTGCTGTAACGCATTGACTCTGTAGATCGAGAGCAATGCGAAGAGAAGAGGCAAATTCCGACTGAAGATGCACAGTGCGAGGTCGAAGGACGTGGTGTGGGCGAAGAGATTTCAACGGAGATCGCGGCGATTGCAGCCAAGAACGAGCAGCTGCATGTTAGCTTGGTGTCGCTGAAACGCAAGTTTTCTCTACGAGAGGATGATACGCATCAGCTGCTGCTAGGATTGGGAGCTCTCAATGCTGTGACGAATGAGCTAGCAGCACTGCAGAAAGACTATCAGGAGCGCTCGGCGAAGAACGCAGCGCTGGTTCAAGAGTCACTTGTGCAAATCTCCAACTGTTCCGCGCAAGTAGACATTCTAAAGAAAAGTCAAGGACTTAAGGTGGCACAGCTGCACACGCTTCGACAGGTGTGTGGCCAGGAGATGAACAGATTGATCGCCCGGCTTGAAGACCTTGCAGAAACTACTTGCCAAGAGCCGGAACCCTTTGAGGGAAATGACGACGATGGCTTGTGCACGGCAACGCACGTGAAGGAGGATCTACAACAGTGTGGGCAGTGGAAAGAGGAGGAGGAGGAGCATGAGCATAGGGCACATGTCATCGATGATAGGTCATTTGAAAGTGCATCTGGACGCTCGCAGCAGGAGACAACGGACCGGATAAAGCTGGCGCTAGCGCATCTGGACAACCTTCACGCTGAAATGTTCCAACTGAAGCAGACGCTTGTGCATGAGAATCAATCCTTCCGACGGCATCTGGAGGAACTTCTGTCGCGGCAAATGGCACACGCCCGTGAACTGCAGGATAATGAGACAGAACGTATTCACGAGGAAATGGACGAGATACGATCAGGCATGTGCGCAATTCTTAAGGACATCCATCGACTAAAGGAACGAACGAAATATTTAGTGCCGAGCATGGCACGACCACCTCCGCTACCATTTAAGGTAATTGGAAGACGAAGGACGGGTCAGTGGATGAGTCCGCCTGCACCAAGTTTCGCTACGCCAATGCCTCACGAGCGCAATTATGATTGGATGATGCCGAGTCAAATGGAAGCTCGCAACACACGCCTGAATCGTCCTCACAGCTCCAGATCCAGCAACTCTTCGGATGACGAGAATTGGCGAGCGTTTGCTCCGGGAGATGCCCCAGCCACTGGTCATCGTGCCACACAGCCTTGCAAAAGCCCACATTACTCGTCTCGTTCATCTAGCCTGTCCGGTCATCTCAGCGTCTACGGAGGTACGAGTACATGTGTACAGATGACCAGTCGTCCCGAGTGCCCAGAGGAGCTGGCGCGACGACGGTCGGTGGTAGGGGAGAAGTGGGAGCGTATTAACTTTGTAGACTGTACCCGTCTTCGTAGAAGAGGATGACAAGCCTACCGCGGAGCAATTCGACCGGCATCTTTTGGAGCAACACCGACTATTCTGGATTGGAGAAGGAGCTGGGTAACCCCTTCGTCTAGTGGCACATTCTCATGTCCACGCCCGTGAACGAACAAGTCGAAGAAGCGCTCACATTGTTTGGCTATCCCCGTATAGTCTCGAATGCAGCAGCTCTTTCGCGTAGTACTGTAGTTTGCGAGCCATGCTGCAGTTGGGGAAGTTCTTTGCCATGCGCAGCACGTTTCGGTAGAGCTCCAACACCTCGTCAAAACCCGTCAAGTGCTATGTAACACACACAACAGAAAGGAGTTTGATCATCATTCACATGACTTATTCATCATCCGATTGGCCAAAATTGCAATACAGTCAACCCTACTCTTTCGGTTGGATACTACAAAGGTCAACCATCACTCTTCCGGCGATGGCGACGGTGCGCACAATGCCGCCACGAGGTCTAGAGCCCGGCAATAAACGAAAGCGCAAGCGCATAGGCAAGTCAAAGATCTTGTCCGAGTCTTCGTCGTCCTTGTCGCCGCTCTCTGCCGTTGAAGCGCAGCTACAGACGCTTGAAAATTGGCACCGCGCTTTGACCATCGACCTGCGAGAAGTACGGCGCGAGGGCTCTCGTGTGCGCACTGAGCTGGCAAAAGTAACTGATGCAGTAGAAGATGCAGTAGAAAATTCAGAGCGCTGTGCGCTGCAGGCGCAGACGACACAAGATCGCGCGCTGACGATCGGTAAGGCTAAGGACTTAGCATTTCAGGAGACGCAGCGCAAGCTCCAAGCAGCCGAAGCCCGCCACAATGCAGAGCTAATGAAAATGAACAAGAAACTGGTCACGATGGACAAAAGGCTGGAGAATTACAAGCAAAGCAGCATCAATGAGGAGTTCCTGATGACGCTGCTGACGCAGCTACAAGAGCAGTACGAGGACGAACTCGCAAAGGTGCGAGAGGATCATAAAGCGGCGCTAGCAGCACAGGAAAAACAGTCAAGAAGTGTGAAGAAGGCGTTGGTGAAGCTGCAAGAGGAAAACAAGCAGACGAAGCAGCTGAAAACCTTGGAAAGGATGCTGAAAAGCTTACGAGACGACAACGAGAAATTGAGTCAAAGAGTGACCGAGATGGCTACACGGCAGGCGATGTATACGTTGCAGCAACAAGTGGAGACAAGAGCGAGAGACAATCAGGACGAACAAGGACGAATGAGAATGGATTTAGACACTTTCGGGGACAGATTGGTGGAGGTGGAAAGAAGATTTGTAGACACGAACAGCAAAAGACTGAATGCGGAGAATGTGAATGGGTCTTATGCGGCGATGTCGGCATTGACTAACCCCGGGCAGACGCTAACACCACCTCATCTTCCGCAAGATGTAGTGCGACAAGCAGATCTAGTCGAGTTTCATGATGAACTACGACGCATAAATCAAAATTTCCAAGCTGTTGGGGTGGATTTTGCAGCATTAGCCAAGCGAACTGATGCTCGAAGACGCAAGCAAGAACAGCATACTGAAGCAAAACTACAAGCGCTTAGTACGCAGTTGTTTGACGCACTCGGCCACGACTCACGTCTGCATGCTGCTGAAATCAGTCGATTAAAGGACGCGATTTTTGACGTGCAAAGCAATCACCGCGAACTTGGTCAACAGATGAGGCGACTGGAAGATGACGTGCAACAAGCGACATCTTCTTGGATGCGAGCAAATTCGCCTCAAGACCACGACGGAGGACGCGATTGGTGCTTTGGGCAAAATCAGCCCTCAGCTCTGCCGCAGCAGCCGCCACCACTTTCGAGTCGTCGAAGCCGTTGCAATCGTCGAGAGAGACCCTCCCGTTACGAACCAGCTCCTGATCCGTGCAATGACTCAGGTCCAATGCTTCCACAAGATCGCGTTTCATGGGCACCGCAGCGGGAAAATCGTCATCGTAGTCGAAGTCCACCCTCCTATCCGCCGTGGGGTGTCGGTGCTTCTGGGAACAATTCTTCTCACAGTGATTCCGGATGGAGTGCGTTTGCTCAGAACAATCGCATCTACGAGCATGGTGAGCGACGGGATAACCTGGAAAATAGCAACGGGGAAGATTCCGCTTGGAATACATTTTCGCGACCAGCAGATTCCGCGCAATATGCTTTCAGAAACGATAGAAGAGATACGAGTGAAGACAACCAAGAAGAACAGAGGTTTGTGCCGTTTCGCCGCAACCGACAACCTCGCAGGATTCCCGAGGTTATTGTTATTGAAGAGAATGATGACAACGATGAAGACAACGATGATGATATAGGCAGCAATGATGATGAAGGCAGTAGTGATGAAGAAGTCAGTCATGATGACGAAAAGGAGGCGGATACAGCGCCGAGTAGAGCCCCGCCAGACGTGATTTCAGACGAAGAAGTTTTGCAGCCCGTCGATGGTGCCATAGTAGCATCGCCAAGTACCCCAAGTGCCGATTATGTAGAACCAGCTGATCTCTTGCAGAGAGTGAGAGACCTCCAAACAGGCTTTTGGCTGTACTTTTGCTTGGGTGGTGCTCCTGATCTTGATGTCCAGTGGACTACTTATTTCACGCAGTTGAATGCCGACGAGTGCGTGGAAATGCCTCGGACGCTTCTCTTTCAGCGGCGATATGTTTTTTTGCAAAGCTTTCCGATGTGCTTGACGCAGTGTATCCTCCACGCTGTGATTTTGAATGGGCAAGGTGTGCTAGAAGATGACGACCCTGAGGCTTTCCAAGAAACGAATGCATTGAATGCTCAGAACATGCGTGTAAAATTCGACGATGTCGTGAACGAAATTCGTCTTTCATGGGCTGACGCGCTAGTTGAACACTTGATGAAACGAGCGAGTGAAAGCAATGATGTGGTCACAGACAAGGTAGAGTTATCAGCCAATCCTGCAGGAATGTCTAGCACTGCAGACAAGGACGATGTCATTTACGAGTGGAGTCGCCGTCAAGAATCTGCGATGTGGACTCTGGCACGAAAGCTTCATAACGGATCATTCTTGCCAGCAATGAAGTGCAATGAAAACGCGTCTCCATCCGTGTATCTATTTGCCCTCATGTTTGACGTGCTTACGGTGACAAGCGAATGTCCTCAGTTTGGCAGCTTTTGTTTGAATGATTTTGGTGGAACTTTGATGGCACACCTTTGGGATCACACGCTGAAGAAGCTGCCGTACGTCTTTTTTGCTGATTGGAGGTGGCTTGAGGATCAGTCGACAAAAAAGGCTATGCCGGCGTTGGCTTTCTGCCATATACTAGCAAGCATCTTGCTGTGGAACAGTGCAATTGACCGTCCCACTTTGACAAATTGCAATACCTACGCGGCTGCAGTGAAGCACATCCTCCCGAAACTCTTCGTAAACGGCCATCCCACTCATGAATCGACTGCAGATCCCAACTCTTTCCTACTCACCGACTGGAAGTCCTCTCGGATTGAGCTGCTCGATCTTGACAGTAAATTCGCTTCGATGCTTGGACTAGATGGTTTCTTCGAAGTGACGGAAGCCATCAAGAGCAATATGCTTGCCAAAGCATCGGCAGCAAAAGGCTAGATCTCTTCGTCTTGAGTCGATCGATGTGCATGATTTCGAAGCATTTCATGTTATTGCAGTGCATTCGTTTCTTGAACTTCAAGGGACTTCGCTATCTTCATAGCGACACGACGACAAGACGGTGTATACGCTTCACACACTTGTGTATGGAGTTGTGGTCGAAGGATCATAATTCCGATTACAAATTGCATATCCAGATCTGCCCTATGTGGATACGTTCTTTGTGTTTACAATTTAGTTTATTGACGATATTGCATCGCTATGTCTTTTTGCAGACTCAGGACTTCGCCATCGCATCGACCGCCACGAAAGTCACGCATTTCCGAACAAACTTTCGTGAGAAAGTAGGGCGGTCTGTGCTGAATTGCCATTGCCTGTATTAGGCGCGGATCAGTGTGAGCGCTCATTCTTCTTCTTTTTCTTTCTCCTACGTTCCACGTCGTCGTCGGCAGTGCGGCCTACATTTCTACCTCTAGCGGACAGTACAAATCATCCGTATCTTAGATGTCGCTCAATGATGTCGTTAGGCGCGTGATTATAGAATTCATGTCTGTCTTTGGTAAATTACTCTTCAGACGACTAATTTCATACTGAAAGATGCCAAAAACGCTGCACGTCGTCGTCATTATCCGCTTACTTGGTCAATAGCGCTACGCCGCTGCTGTTTTTCGTTTCTTTGATGCTAGTGCAGATCCATCGATCTTGTTCGTGTGTGTACACGAACAAACTGACTTGTCCATCCGCTTTATATGTACAATAAAAGGCGGTGGTACTGTTTTCATCGTCTGTGATCGTAATGTTTGTGGTGTCACCAAGAATTTGGAAGATCATGGGCTGTGTTCATCTACGTAGTAATTCAGACTAACACATGGTACGAGAATATCCCGTAATATTGCTTGATTTAAGTTTTATATGCTCGAAAAAACATTGCAAACTGATCTCATTGCACTTATTCATTGTCTTCCGTGAGCTCACGCAACAGCATGACGAAAGCCAAGCTGTCCACTTTACTACAGACCGCTCTACTGTCGTTGCAGCTCGTAGTGGTCGTCTCAGACGACGACGCCACTGCAACGTTCAAGACCATTTTTGAATCGAATAACAATCTCGACATTAACGGTGTCATCTTGGCAATCGGTGCACTGCTCGTAGGAGTGCTGCTGCTTGTGACCGGGTACCGATTTTGGCAAACTACTGTCTATACCTTGGGTTTCCTGGGCGGAGGTGTCGTGGTCGCTGCCATCTTCGAGAGCCTTTTCGAGCATGAGGCGTGGGTGCTTACAGCTTCCTGGGCCGCGTTTGTCGTCGCGGGCATTATTGTCGGCTACTTGTGTGTGTATCTCTACTTTGTAGGTATCTTTATGACCGGTGCAGTGGCTGGTGCCGTACTTGGCATTCTCCTCAACACGTCAATTGGCTACAAGTTTGCTCCGTCTCATCCTGCCGCAACACTCGTCGTACTGGCTGCCGTCTTTGCTATCTTCGGTGGTGCTATGACGTTGTGGCTCCACAAGCCAGCGCTTATTGCGGCCATAGGTCTTGTGGGTTCCTTCCTTATGTTCTGGGGTATTGGACATTTCGTAGGCAACTACCCGACTTTCAACGACTTGGGCCGCTTCCAAACCTACAGTCCCAATGGCGATCTCGAGTACTCCATTCCCGATGCTTGGTGGGGCTACCTCATTGGTACGCTCGCACTCTGTGTTTTCTCTGTGGTGCTGCAGTTCTGGTTTACTGGCAAGGACGTCGAGTATCACACGTTCTATCGTCAATATCGGAACCCCGCGAGCGCCCCATATGACATCAGAACGCCTGCTCAATACACCAACCTTGGCACGCCTAACGTACAAGATCAACGCCAGTACTACGAGCAGCAACGCTATCCGACGTCAAACCAGGTGCTGTGGGAAGACTTACAGAACCAACGGCCTAGAAACCAGAATTCGAGCCAGACCCCGAACTACGTCGACACATTGCTAACGCCGCCACAGCACGAGCAGCGTGAGCACGACTACCAAATCTCGGACATTGTCCCGACCACGACTCGACCACAGGAGTTTTCGCAATTTAGGGCTCAAACAGCGCCACCAAGTGCACGTTCAACGTCACATATCGTGTAGGTGCAATAAACTATTAACACTTGGATCTATTCGATCACTATCATCATTGCAAAGTTGCCTTAGCTTGTCATGAGCTGCAAGTCTTGTACTTGCAATAATGAGATACTTATTGCGCATCACAACATTGTGCTGTGCTGCTTAGCTGATGCCATTTGGTAACGACCCCTTGGTAAGCTGTAAGGTTTTGTCGTGGTCATTAGACATCCTTCTACTGTCTGAAAGCTTTTTACGTGGCTGCATTAAGGCTAGACACGTACTGCTCATAAGCTGTCAGTGAAATACTGCTATGTGCGTTTCTGCCATTAGTCATCTGCACAACTTCATTAGCGTAAGACGCATGTTGACAACGTTATCAATACTAGCAGAATGCTCAAGTGTTTTATATTTCCATTATAAACACATCCATGCCTTAGCTGTATGTGTCATGTCCTCTCATGTCATCTCCATCATCTTCTTTTTCTTTCTTTTTCCAGCACTTGTGCTCATAGAGGGGGAAAAGACCTGTCAATGTTTACACGGACGCATTGATGGAAGACTTGTCAATGGCATGACTGTCCGTCTTACCCCCATGGTCATATCCTCGTGCTGTCTTCATGATCTGTACACACATCCCCAACACGAAGAGCACAATCATCCCGGCCAAGTATCCCCACCAAGCGTCCGGGATCTTGTACACCCACTCTTTTTTGTCGTTTTGAGCTCCAAATTGCTTCAAATTGGCACCACTGGGATAATTTCCACCAAAGTAGCCGATGCCCCATATGCAGATTGTCGAGCCTACAATGGCTGTGGCTGTGATGAGCACCGGCTTCTCAAGCTTGAGCGCCAAAACGCCACCCAAGATGCCCAAAACGAGAGCGAAGATGATGAGCAAAACATCCGGATTGCTCGGGTAAATCTTGGTACCCAACGACGTATTGAGACTGAAGGCGATCATGACGCCAGCTGCTGCACCGGTCAAGAAGATGCTAGCACTGTAGAGAATGAGCACGGCAACGCCAGCAATGAGACCACCAATGCCAAAGCCAATCCATGACGCTGTGGGCATCCACTCCAAACTGGCAAAGGCAGTCTCAATGATTCCTGCGACAAAGAGGCCTCCCAGGGTGAAGGCACAGCAGAAGACCGTGGGGCGGAATAGACGGTAGCCGGTCAAACACACGACCAAGCCACCAATCATGGCAATAACAGCCAGAAAAGCTGGTCCCACTTTGATGCCTTTGCCCGGGCTCAGCAACATTGTGATGCCTTCCAAAGAACTGTCTTCAGCGACGTCATTGCTATCGTAGTTGTCGTCATCTGCAGCCGCTATAGCACAGAGCTCCAGTAGAACAGCGACTACGAGCTTCCAGGATACACAAGATTTCGACATTGCAAATGCCACTTTTTTTAGAAATGGAAAGCTGTTTCTTCTTTTGAGTAAAATCAATTATGATTCTGTGATTTGTTTATCAATATATTGCATTGTATTTCTTCGATCTACGCCTGGTGATCTAGTGCCCGCTTGTGTCGCTCGTCATCATCATAATCTCGCTATTTTCCATACAAAACCTTTCTTGGGTTCAAATTCAGATATATTGTGTCAAATTGTTGTCGTTGCTACTGCGATAAGCTTTGATGTGCCATTGCATGAAAGAGCGGTATAGACCATTGAGTGATGTACTCAATCGACTCTGAATTAGAAAATGCGCCGCGTGCGACTTCGCAGGCAACCCGATGGGTAGCGACATCAACAAGTGCGAAGCCCGTGGTTCAAGGACGTAAGGCAGAAAGCCATATTTGTCCGGCCAGTTCTCCATCGCTGGATGTCTATCGCAAAGCAGCATCAGCACCAAAAGGTTAGACTATCAACAATCCAGACCATCTCCTAACGCAAGAAGCACATACTTACTTGGAGTTCAAGACTTTCTTAGCGTAATGATTCTAATCCGTAGAGACAAGTACCACCTTTCCGGTCATAGTGAGCTTCCAGCACGTAGGGTCTTCAACGTCCATCTTGCATGCGTGTTCTCCCTATTGTGCCATCGTGATTGTCACTGACGCGATGGAGTTGATACTCAAATCAGAAGAATGTGCTCCCATGCTCATCGTTTTTCATGCTTGAATCATACCTGTAGCATCCATCGATGTAAGGTAGAAGAAGATCCTTCCCGTCGAGTTTGACTTCGAGCACCCCACACCATCTGCCATACGAGTGCTAGTCAAACCTTTACTCCCATACTCTCTCCCTTCACACTCATCATTACCAATTCGTCCAACGTACCGCTGTAAAATACCGTGCTTCCATAAGGAATTTTATTGAGATTGCTGTAAGTGTCGGCCACACATTGTCATGCACCAATTGCCACGCTGAACTTACGTCGCTTTCGATATTGCGGATATCGGTATACTACTGCTCATAGCGCATGTCATTCAATTTTATGGCCAATAAGACGGAACATGACGGGTATGGGTTTAAGGCGTGAGGTGCTGAAGCTCTATCGAGACGTGCTGCGCGTGGCTAAGGACTTCCCCAACCGCAGCATGGCTCGCAAACTACAATATAATGCAAAAGAGCTGCTGCATCTGAGACAGCACGAACATAGCGCTGCGCGCATCCAGTCGCATTTGACGGAGGGTCGAGACGCTCTGAGTGTGTACCGTGTGCTTCAAAATGACCCCAAACTGCTCGCAGCAATCACAAGAAAGAAAAGACCCATGACGGACGATAAGAGACAGCAAAAGAAGGGAGACATTGGCGTCCACAAGTAGCGAAAGGATGTGTGTTAGTAGCAGGAGAAGACTTTGTGCTTCTTGCGCTTGCATCGCACGGTACAAATAGAGCACAATGTGCCACAAAAGTGATCAATCGCGCTACGAGTATCTCTTTTTTACTACCACGTAGTTAATATATTGTCGGCCAATTGTTTTACGTTACTTAGCATGCGGGACCTAGTCGCAGCCACTTCCAGCGAACTCGCACGGTACATGAAATGGTATAAGTCGTGTCACAGGGTGGACGCATATGAAGACGCTGATTGCATGAACAGATCGTACAAGGACTCACGACTTTCGGCATTACTGCCGCATACATTTTTGTGGATATCGATACTCTAAGGATTGACGTCAACAGGACGTTTTGGGTGGATTCAAGTGGTGTTTTATATCAAAAGGTACAAAGAACCGGTGAAAAGTTGATGGCTACACGCTAAATAACCCGTCTAGGGAAAGAGACATTTTTCAACACAACACGATCATCCCAGTTTCGTCCAATCGGAAGCATAATGTGGGACGCAACAACAGCTCCAAGAATGTGACTCAAGCTGGACGTCAACAGAAGGGGGCAGGGTCAGGTGCCGCCCGTTTAGTGTCCAAGTCTGAGTATGGTGTCGCGGTTTAGAACTTGTCCGAAAAAGGAGCAAGAAAGAGAGCGAGAAGAGGGAAAGAGAGGGAGCACAAAGAGGCTTCTCCCGTTTCCTTTCGTGGCTGCCATTCTCATTCGCTTGCCGCCTCCCCACGATAAAACACGCACACACTCTCGCACCCACACAAGCCGTCAGTAACTCACCTGATAGCCATGAAACAGACGACCAAGTGCGTACGGTGGTCCACCGTGACCGTGTATGAGTTTGGCGTAGCGCTGGGCGGCAGCGCTGTGCCCCGCCGAGGAGGCCCATCCATCGGCCTCGCGCGCACGCCGCAGCGGGTGTGGAGCACGACGCTGGAAAAGGTGCGGTGCTGCGGGGACTTGGCGCTCACACGGCCGAGCGCTGCCATTGACGACGAGCGAAAGGAGCGGCTGGACCGCAAGGAGCAGCACAAACGTCGAGTGCAACGTGCTCGCAAAGTACGCTGGCTGAAACCACTGGAGCGCATCATGATGCTGACTAAGGCTGGCTGCAGCGAGGAGCGCATCTACCGCATGATGATGGAGAGCTCCGATATCGCCATGTCCCGAAGATTGTGCGTTCCCATGCAGCGTCAAGTGGCTGCGTGATGGGAAGCTAGACGACGGCGGAGCGATTGGGGAGGGCTCGACGATTGTTGTAACGCACTGCCTACTGATGCCGCCTTGTGTCGAAAGGATGGAACAAAGTAGAGTATGGATGACTATTTACTGAGTACGAAGGCGTCAGCAATCGTGTTGAACATGTATTTGTCTCGAAAGCATGCAACATGGCGCTCTCATTAGTGCGACAACATGTCGATGGGCTTGAAACTCTCATTCGCACTGTCCGATCGGAAAGCAGACTCTCATCCAAGCGGCACGTTTACCAGACAGCATTGTGTATGAAAGAAGTGCAAGCGCTTGCTTGGAGAGCTCTCATAAATTAACGCGTTAATATACTAGGGTCTTTGTCACTGCTCTTCGATTCGGTCCATCTCACACCTGCTTCGCTATTATATCGTTTTCCTCTATGCTCCTCTACTGGTGTCGTTGGATTGCGTGGAATCTACGCCGCGCACTCAAGTGAGGCCACACATAAGCAGAGTCGTCGTGACTGGGTGATACTGGACGACTCCATGAGCATGCAGTAGATGCGATCTTCGCTGTACCCCGCCTTCTCCAACATCCTAATACGCTCCAGCGGTTTGAGCCAGCGCACGCGTCTTCGTCGTTGTCGTCGAGCAGCAACGACAGCCGCCTGCCTATGCTCCTGCTCGTTCTTCTGCGTCCCACGTTGCTGCAGCTCGTCAAAGGACGTCAACTCGCTCTGCGCCTCGTCCACAGACGTGCTCCACACATTCTGCGGCGTCCTGGATAGACCCACTGCTGGTCCACCGCGTCGAGGCACGGCGCTGCCGCCGATGCTCACACCGAACTCGTACACGGTAACGGTAGACCAGCGTACACTCTTACTTGCCATGACGACGACTATAGGGAATGAATGAATGAATGGAAAGGAATGTAGAAATGAGTCAGAAGGCGCCGGCGACCGCTTGCGAATCGACTGCATGCGGCATCCCTACTCCCTTCTCGCCGCCCCACCACTCACTCGCCACTATCTCCTTCTCGCCACCGAAGCGAAGGATTTGGTAGATCTCATATGTCCACTTACAAACGCTGAGTGAGTCTTGTTC